>JAULUF010000040.1:18330000-18335000 GCA_031834385.1 Semotilus atromaculatus
TCTATCTTTCAAACTAATCTATCTTTCTTTCTAACCAATTTTTCTTTCTTTCTTTCTTTCTTTCTTTTTTTCTTTCTAACTAATCTATCTATCTTTCTTTCTAACTAATCTATCTATCTTTCTTTCTAACTAATCTTTCTTTCTTTCTAACTAATCTTTCTTTCTTTCTAACTAATCTATCTTTCTTTCTTTCTAAATAATCTATCTTTCTTTCTAACTAATCTATCTATCTATCTTTCTTTCTAACTAATCTATCTATCTTTCTTTCTAACTACTTTATCTTTATTTCTAACTAATCTATCGTTCTTTATTCCTTTCTTTCTTTCTTACTAATCTATCTTTCTTTCTTTCTAACCAATCTATCATTCTTTCTTTCTTTCTTTCTAACTAATCTTTCTTTCTTTCTAACTAATCTATCTATCTTTCTTTCTAACTAATCTATCTTTCTTTCTTTCTAACTAATCTATCTTTTTTTTCTAACTAATCTATCTATCTTTCTTTCTAACTAATATATCTTTCTTTCTTTCTAACTAATCTATCTTTCTTTCTTTCTAACTAATCTATCTATCTATCTATCTTTCTTTCTAACTAATCTATCTCTTTCTTTCTAACTAACTAGTCTTTCTAACTAATGTATCTTTCTTTCTTTCTTTCTTTCTAACTAATCTATGTTTCTTTCTTTCTAACTAATCCATCTTTCTTTATATCTTTCTTACTAATCTATCTTTCTTTCTAACCAATCTTTCTTTCTTTCTTTCTTTTTTCATTCTTTCTAACTAATCTATCTTTCTTTCTTTCTAACTAATCTATCTTTCTTTCTAACTAATCTATCTATCTTTCTTTCTAACTAATCTATCTTTCTTTCTTTCTAACTAATCTATCTATCTATCTATCTATCTTTCTAACTAATCTATCTTTCTTTCTAACTAATCTATCTTTCTTTCTAACTAATCTATCTTTCTTTCTTTCTAACTAATCTATATATCTATCTATCTTTCTAACTAATCTATCTTTCTTTCTAACTAATCTATCTTTCTTTCTTTCTAACTAACTAATCTTTCTTTCTTTCTAACTAATCTATCTTTCTTTCTTTCTTTCTTTCTAACTAATCTATGTTTCTTTCTTTCTAACTAATCTATCTTTCTTTCTATCTTTCTAACTAATCTATCTTTCTTTCTAACCAATCTTTCTTTCTTTCTTTCTTTCTTACTTTCTTTCTTTCTAACTAATCTATCTTTTTTCTTTCTAACTAATCTATCTATCTTTCTAACTAATCTTTCTTTCTTTCTTTCTAACTAATCTATCTTTCTTTCTAACTAATCTATCTTACTTTCTAACTAATTTATCTTTCTTTCTTTCTAACTAATCTATCTTTCTTTTTTTCTAACTAATCTATCTTTCTAGCTAATCTATTTTTCTATCAAATCCATCTTTCTTTGTTTTTTAAATAATCTATCTTTATTTCTAACTAAGTTATCTTTCTTTCTAACTAATCTATCTTTCTTTCTAACTAATCTATCTTTCTAACTAATCTATCTTTCTTTCTAACAAATCTCTTTCTTTGTTTTTTAACTAATCTATCTTTCTTTCTAACTAATTTATCTTTCTTTCTAACTAATCTATCTTTCTTTCTAACTAATCTATCTTTCTTTCTTTCTAATCTATCTTTCTTTCTTTCTAACTAATCTATCTTACTTTCTTTCTTTTTAATTAACTTTCTTTCTTTCTTTCTTTCTAACTAATCTATCTTTCTTTCTTTCTAACTGATCTATCTTTCTTTTTCTTTCTTTCTTTCTAACTGATCTATCTTTCTTTTTCTTTCTAACTAATCTTTCTTTCTTTCTAACTAATCTTTCTTTCTTTCTTACTAATCTATCTTTCTTTCTTTCTTTCTAACTAATCTATCTTTCTTTCTTACTAATATTTTTTTCTTTCTTTCTAACTAATCTATCTTTCTAACTAATCTTTCTTTCTTTCTTTCTTTTTAATTAACTTTCTTTCTTTCTTTCTTTCTAACCAATCTATCTTTCTTTCTTACTAATCTATCTTTCTTTTTCTTTGTAACTAATCTATCTTTCTTTCTTTCTAATATATCTTTCTTTCCTTTTTTCTTTCTAACTAATCTATCTTTCTTTCTTTCTTACTAATCTTTTTTTCTTTCTTTTTTTCTAACTAATCTATCTATCTTTCATTCTTTCTTTCTAACTAATCTTTTTTTTCTTTCTTTCTAACTAATCTATCTTTCTTTCTTTCTAACTTATCTATATTTCTTTCTTTCTTTCTTTCTTTCTTTCTAACTAACTAATCTATCTTTCTTTCTTACTAATCTTTTTTTCTTTCTTTCTTTCTTTCTAACTAATCTATCCTTCTAACTAATCTTTCTTTCTTTCTTTTTAATTAACTTTCTTTCTTTCTTTCTTTCTTTCTAACTAATCTATCTATCTTTCTTTCTACCTAATCTATATTTCTTTTTTTCTTTTTAATTAACTTTCTTTCTTTCTTTCTTTCTTTCTAACTAATCTATCTTTCTTTCTTTCTAACTCATCTATCTTTCTTTTTCTTTCTAACTAATCTCTTTCTTTCTAACTAATCTATCTTTCTTTCTCACTAATCTTTTTTCTTTCTTTCTTTCTAACTAATCTATCTATCTCACTAATCTATCTTTCTTCCTTTCTTTCTTACTAATCTATCTTTCTTTCCTTTTTTCTTTCTAACTAATCTATCTATCTTTCTTTCTAACTAATCTATCTTTCTTTCTTTCTAACTAATCTATCTATCTATCTATCTTTCTAACTAATCTATCTTTCTTTCTAACTAATCTATCTTTCTTTCTAACTAATCTATCTTTCTTTCTTTCTAACTAATCTATATATCTATCTATCTTTCTAACTAATCTATCTTTCTTTCTAACTAATCTATCTTTCTTTCTTTCTAACTAACTAATCTTTCTTTCTTTCTAACTAATCTATCTTTCTTTCTTTCTTTCTTTCTAACTAATCTATGTTTCTTTCTTTCTAACTAATCTATCTTTCTTTCTATCTTTCTAACTAATCTATCTTTCTTTCTAACCAATCTTTCTTTCTTTCTTTCTTACTTTCTTTCTTTCTAACTAATCTATCTTTTTTCTTTCTAACTAATCTATCTATCTTTCTAACTAATCTTTCTTTCTTTCTTTCTAACTAATCTATCTTTCTTTCTAACTAATCTATCTTACTTTCTAACTAATTTATCTTTCTTTCTTTCTAACTAATCTATCTTTCTTTTTTTCTAACTAATCTATCTTTCTAGCTAATCTATTTTTCTATCAAATCCATCTTTCTTTGTTTTTTAAATAATCTATCTTTATTTCTAACTAAGTTATCTTTCTTTCTAACTAATCTATCTTTCTTTCTTTCTAAATAATCTATCTTTCTTTCTAACTAATCTATCTATCTATCTTTCTTTCTAACTAATCTATCTATCTTTCTTTCTAACTACTTTATCTTTATTTCTAACTAATCTATCGTTCTTTATTCCTTTCTTTCTTTCTTACTAATCTATCTTTCTTTCTTTCTAACCAATCTATCATTCTTTCTTTCTTTCTAACTAATCTTTCTTTCTTTCTAACTAATCTATCTATCTTTCTTTCTAACTAATCTATCTTTCTTTCTTTCTAACTAATCTATCTTTTTTTTCTAACTAATCTATCTATCTTTCTTTCTAACTAATATATCTTTCTTTCTTTCTAACTAATCTATCTTTCTTTCTTTCTAACTAATCTATCTATCTATCTATCTATCTATCTATCTATCTATCTATCTATCTATCTATCTATCTATCTTTCTTTCTAACTAATCTATCTCTTTCTTTCTAACTAACTAGTCTTTCTAACTAATCTATCTTTCTTTCTTTCTTTCTTTCTAACTAATCTATGTTTCTTTCTTTCTAACTAATCCATCTTTCTTTATATCTTTCTTACTAACTAATCTATCTTTCTTTCTAACCAATCTTTCTTTCTTTCTTTCTTTCTTTTTTCATTCTTTCTAACTAATCTATCTTTCTTTCTTTCTTTCTAACTAATCTATCTTTCTTTCTAACTAATCTATCTATCTTTCTTTCTAACTAATCTATCTTTCTTTCTTTCTAACTAATCTATCTATCTATCTATCTTTCTAACTAATCTATCTTTCTAACTAATCTATCTTTCTTTCTAACTAATCTATCTATCTTTCTTTTTAACTATTCTATCTTTCTTTCTTTCTAACTAATCTATCTATCTATCTATCTATCTATCTATCTATCTATCTTTCTTTCTAACTAATCTATCTCTTTCTTTCTAACTAACTAGTCTTTCTAACTAATCTATCTTTCTTTCTTTCTTTCTTTCTAACTAATCTATGTTTCTTTCTTTCTAACTAATCCATCTTTCTTTATATCTTTCTTACTAACTAATCTATCTTTCTTTCTAACCAATCTTTCTTTCTTTCTTTCTTTCTTTTTTCATTCTTTCTAACTAATCTATCTTTCTTTCTTTCTTTCTAACTAATCTATCTTTCTTTCTAACTAATCTATCTATCTTTCTTTCTAACTAATCTATCTTTCTTTCTTTCTAACTAATCTATCTATCTATCTATCTTTCTAACTAATCTATCTTTCTAACTAATCTATCTTTCTTTCTAACTAATCTATCTATCTTTCTTTTTAACTATTCTATCTTTCTTTCTTTCTAACTAATCTATCTATCTATCTATCTTTCTAACTAATCTATCTTTCTTTCTAACTAATCTATCTTTCTTTCTTTCTAACTAACTAATCTTTCTTTCTTTCTAACTAATCTATCTTTCTTTCTTTCTTTCTTTCTTTCTAACTAATCTATGTTTCTTTCTTTCTAACTAATCTATCTTTCTTTCTATCTTTCTAACTAATCTATCTTTCTTTGTAACCAATCTTTCTTTCTTTCTTTCTTACTTTCTTTCTTTCTAACTAATCTATCTTTTTTCTTTCTAACTAATCTATCTATC
>JAULUF010000040.1:18340000-18537500 GCA_031834385.1 Semotilus atromaculatus
TATCTTTCTTTCTTTCTAACTACTCTATCTTTCTTTCATTCTAACTTTTCTTTCTTTCTAACTAATCTATCTATCTTTCTAACTAATCTCTTTCTTTCTAACCAATCTTTCATTCTTTCTTTCTTACTTTCTTTTATTCTTTCTTTCTAACTAATCTATCTTTTTTCTTTCTAACTAATCTTTCTTTCTTTCTAACTAATCTATCTATCTTTCTTTCTTTCTAACTAATCTATCTATCTTTCTTTCATTCTAACTAATCTTTTCTTTCTAACTAATCTCTATCTTTCAAACTAATCTATCTTTCTTTCTAACCAATTTTTCTTTCTTTCTTTCTTTCTTTCTTTTTTTCTTTCTAACTAATCTATCTATCTTTCTTTCTAACTAATCTTTCTTTCTTTCTAACTAATCTTTCTTTCTTTCTAACTAATCTATCTTTCTTTCTTTCTAAATAATCTATCTTTCTTTCTAACTAATCTATCTATCTATCTTTCTTTCTAACTAATCTATCTATCTTTCTTTCTAACTACTTTATCTTTATTTCTAACTAATCTATCGTTCTTTATTCCTTTCTTTCTTTCTTACTAATCTATCTTTCTTTCTTTCTAACCAATCTATCATTCTTTCTTTCTTTCTTTCTAACTAATCTTTCTTTCTTTCTAACTAATCTATCTATCTTTCTTTCTAACTAATCTATCTTTCTTTCTTTCTAACTAATCTATCTTTTTTTTCTAACTAATCTATCTATCTTTCTTTCTAACTAATATATCTTTCTTTCTTTCTAACTAATCTATCTTTCTTTCTTTCTAACTAATCTATCTATCTATCTATCTTTCTTTCTAACTAATCTATCTCTTTCTTTCTAACTAACTAGTCTTTCTAACTAATGTATCTTTCTTTCTTTCTTTCTTTCTAACTAATCTATGTTTCTTTCTTTCTAACTAATCCATCTTTCTTTATATCTTTCTTACTAATCTATCTTTCTTTCTAACCAATCTTTCTTTCTTTCTTTCTTTTTTCATTCTTTCTAACTAATCTATCTTTCTTTCTTTCTAACTAATCTATCTTTCTTTCTAACTAATCTATCTATCTTTCTTTCTAACTAATCTATCTTTCTTTCTTTCTAACTAATCTATCTATCTATCTATCTATCTTTCTAACTAATCTATCTTTCTTTCTAACTAATCTATCTTTCTTTCTAACTAATCTATCTTTCTTTCTTTCTAACTAATCTATATATCTATCTATCTTTCTAACTAATCTATCTTTCTTTCTAACTAATCTATCTTTCTTTCTTTCTAACTAACTAATCTTTCTTTCTTTCTAACTAATCTATCTTTCTTTCTTTCTTTCTTTCTAACTAATCTATGTTTCTTTCTTTCTAACTAATCTATCTTTCTTTCTATCTTTCTAACTAATCTATCTTTCTTTCTAACCAATCTTTCTTTCTTTCTTTCTTTCTTACTTTCTTTCTTTCTAACTAATCTATCTTTTTTCTTTCTAACTAATCTATCTATCTTTCTAACTAATCTTTCTTTCTTTCTTTCTAACTAATCTATCTTTCTTTCTAACTAATCTATCTTACTTTCTAACTAATTTATCTTTCTTTCTTTCTAACTAATCTATCTTTCTTTTTTTCTAACTAATCTATCTTTCTAGCTAATCTATTTTTCTATCAAATCCATCTTTCTTTGTTTTTTAAATAATCTATCTTTATTTCTAACTAAGTTATCTTTCTTTCTAACTAATCTATCTTTCTTTCTAACTAATCTATCTTTCTAACTAATCTATCTTTCTTTCTAACAAATCTCTTTCTTTGTTTTTTAACTAATCTATCTTTCTTTCTAACTAATTTATCTTTCTTTCTAACTAATCTATCTTTCTTTCTAACTAATCTATCTTTCTTTCTTTCTAATCTATCTTTCTTTCTTTCTAACTAATCTATCTTACTTTCTTTCTTTTTAATTAACTTTCTTTCTTTCTTTCTTTCTAACTAATCTATCTTTCTTTCTTTCTAACTGATCTATCTTTCTTTTTCTTTCTTTCTTTCTAACTGATCTATCTTTCTTTTTCTTTCTAACTAATCTTTCTTTCTTTCTAACTAATCTTTCTTTCTTTCTTACTAATCTATCTTTCTTTCTTTCTTTCTAACTAATCTATCTTTCTTTCTTACTAATATTTTTTTCTTTCTTTCTAACTAATCTATCTTTCTAACTAATCTTTCTTTCTTTCTTTCTTTTTAATTAACTTTCTTTCTTTCTTTCTTTCTAACCAATCTATCTTTCTTTCTTACTAATCTATCTTTCTTTTTCTTTGTAACTAATCTATCTTTCTTTCTTTCTAACTAATCTTTCTTTCTTTCTTTCTAATATATCTTTCTTTCCTTTTTTCTTTCTAACTAATCTATCTTTCTTTCTTTCTTACTAATCTTTTTTTCTTTCTTTTTTTCTAACTAATCTATCTATCTTTCATTCTTTCTTTCTAACTAATCTTTTTTTTCTTTCTTTCTAACTAATCTATCTTTCTTTCTTTCTAACTTATCTATATTTCTTTCTTTCTTTCTTTCTTTCTTTCTAACTAACTAATCTATCTTTCTTTCTTACTAATCTTTTTTTCTTTCTTTCTTTCTTTCTAACTAATCTATCCTTCTAACTAATCTTTCTTTCTTTCTTTTTAATTAACTTTCTTTCTTTCTTTCTTTCTTTCTAACTAATCTATCTATCTTTCTTTCTACCTAATCTATATTTCTTTTTTTCTTTTTAATTAACTTTCTTTCTTTCTTTCTTTCTTTCTAACTAATCTATCTTTCTTTCTTTCTAACTCATCTATCTTTCTTTTTCTTTCTAACTAATCTCTTTCTTTCTAACTAATCTATCTTTCTTTCTCACTAATCTTTTTTCTTTCTTTCTTTCTAACTAATCTATCTATCTCACTAATCTATCTTTCTTCCTTTCTTTCTTACTAATCTATCTTTCTTTCCTTTTTTCTTTCTAACTAATCTATCTATCTTTCTTTCTAACTAATCTATCTTTCTTTCTTTCTAACTAATCTATCTATCTATCTATCTTTCTAACTAATCTATCTTTCTTTCTAACTAATCTATCTTTCTTTCTAACTAATCTATCTTTCTTTCTTTCTAACTAATCTATATATCTATCTATCTTTCTAACTAATCTATCTTTCTTTCTAACTAATCTATCTTTCTTTCTTTCTAACTAACTAATCTTTCTTTCTTTCTAACTAATCTATCTTTCTTTCTTTCTTTCTTTCTAACTAATCTATGTTTCTTTCTTTCTAACTAATCTATCTTTCTTTCTATCTTTCTAACTAATCTATCTTTCTTTCTAACCAATCTTTCTTTCTTTCTTTCTTACTTTCTTTCTTTCTAACTAATCTATCTTTTTTCTTTCTAACTAATCTATCTATCTTTCTAACTAATCTTTCTTTCTTTCTTTCTAACTAATCTATCTTTCTTTCTAACTAATCTATCTTACTTTCTAACTAATTTATCTTTCTTTCTTTCTAACTAATCTATCTTTCTTTTTTTCTAACTAATCTATCTTTCTAGCTAATCTATTTTTCTATCAAATCCATCTTTCTTTGTTTTTTAAATAATCTATCTTTATTTCTAACTAAGTTATCTTTCTTTCTAACTAATCTATCTTTCTTTCTAACTAATCTATCTTTCTAACTAATCTATCTTTCTTTCTAACAAATCTCTTTCTTTGTTTTTTAACTAATCTATCTTTCTTTCTAACTAATTTATCTTTCTTTCTAACTAATCTATCTTTCTTTCTAACTAATCTATCTTTCTTTCTTTCTAATCTATCTTTCTTTCTTTCTAACTAATCTATCTTACTTTCTTTCTTTTTAATTAACTTTCTTTCTTTCTTTCTTTCTAACTAATCTATCTTTCTTTCTTTCTAACTGATCTATCTTTCTTTTTCTTTCTAACTAATCTTTCTTTCTTTCTAACTAATCTTTCTTTCTTTCTTACTAATCTATCTTTCTTTCTTTCTTTCTAACTAATCTATCTTTCTTTCTTACTAATATTTTTTTCTTTCTTTCTTTCTAACTAATCTATCTTTCTAACTAATCTTTCTTTCTTTCTTTCTTTCTTTTTAATTAACTTTCTTTCTTTCTTTCTTTCTAACCAATCTATCTTTCTTTCTTACTAATCTATCTTTCTTTTTCTTTGTAACTAATCTATCTTTCTTTCTTTCTAACTAATCTTTCTTTCTTTCTTTCTAATATATCTTTCTTTCCTTTTTTCTTTCTAACTAATCTATCTTTCTTTCTTTCTTACTAATCTTTTTTTCTTTCTTTTTTTCTAACTAATCTATCTATCTTTCATTCTTTCTTTCTAACTAATCTTTTTTTTCTTTCTTTCTAACTAATCTATCTTTCTTTCTTTCTAACTTATCTATATTTCTTTCTTTCTTTCTATCTTTCTTTCTAACTAACTAATCTATCTTTCTTTCTTACTAATCTTTTTTTCTTTCTTTCTTTCTTTCTAACTAATCTATCCTTCTAACTAATCTTTCTTTCTTTCTTTTTAATTAACTTTCTTTCTTTCTTTCTTTCTTTCTAACTAATCTATCTATCTTTCTTTCTACCTAATCTATATTTCTTTTTTTCTTTTTAATTAACTTTCTTTCTTTCTTTCTTTCTTTCTAACTAATCTATCTTTCTTTCTTTCTAACTCATCTATCTTTCTTTTTCTTTCTAACTAATCTCTTTCTTTCTAACTAATCTATCTTTCTTTCTCACTAATCTTTTTTCTTTCTTTCTTTCTAACTAATCTATCTATCTCACTAATCTATCTTTCTTCCTTTCTTTCTTACTAATCTATCTTTCTTTCCTTTTTTCTTTCTAACTAATCTATCTTTCTTTCTTTCTTACTAATCTTTTTTTCTTTCTTTCTAACTAATCCATCTTTCTTTCTCTCTAACTAATCTATCTTTCTTTCTCACTAATCTTTTTTCTTTCTTTCTTTCTAACTAATCTTTTTTCTTTCTTTCTTTCTTTCTTTCTTTCTTTCTAACTAATCTTTTTTTCTTTCTTACTAATCTTTATTTCTTTCCAACTAATCTTTCTTTCTTTCTTTCTTACCTTTCTTTCTAATTAATCTTTTTTCTTTTCTTTCTTTTTTCTTTCTTTTTTTCTAACTAATCTTTTTTCTTTCTTTCTTTCTTTCTTTCTTTCTTTCTTTCTTTCTAACAAATCTTTCTTTCTTTCTTACTAATCTTTATTTCTTTCCAACTAATCTTTCTTTCTTTCTTTCTTACCTTTCTTTCTAATTAATCTTTTTTCTTTTCTTTCTTTTTTCTTTCTTTCTTTCTAACTAATCTTTTTTCTTTCTTTCTTTCTTTCTAACAAATCTTTTTTCTTTCTTTCTTTCTCTTTCTTTCTTTCTTTCTTTCTTTCTAACTAATCTTTCTTTCTTTCTTACTAATCTTTCTTTTTTCAAACTAATCTTCCTTTCTTTCTTTCTTTCTTTTTTTCTAAGTAATTTTTCTTTCTTTCTAACTAATCTTTCTTTCTACCTAAACATTCTTTCTTTCTACCTAATATGTCTTTCTTTCTAACTAATCTTTTTTCTTTTCTCTTTCTTTCTTTCTAACTAATCTTTTTTCTTTCTTTCTTTCTAACTAATCTTTTTTCTTTCTTTCTTTCTTTCTTTCTTTCTTTCTTTCTTTCTCTCTAACTAATCTTTCTTTCTTTCTTACTAATCTTTCTTTCTTTCCAACTAATCTTTCTTTCTTCTTTCTTTCTTTCTACCTATCTTTCTTTCTTTTTTCAAACTAATCTTCCTTTCTTTCTTTCTTTTTTCTTTTTTTCTAACTAATCTTTCTTTCTTTCTAACTAATCTTTCTTTCTAAATAATCTTTTTTCTTTCTAACTAATCTTTTTTCTTTCTTTCTAACTAATCTTTCTTTCTTTCTTTCTAACTACTCTATCTTTCTTTCATTCTAACTAATCTATCTTTCTTTCTAACTAATCTATCTTTCTTTCTAACTAATCTATCTTTCTTTCTAACTAATCTATCTTTCTTTCTAACTAATCTTTCTTTCTTTCTAACTACTCTATCTTTCTTTCATTCTAACTAATCTATCTTTCTTTCTAATCTATATATCTTTCTTTCTAACTTATCTATCTTTCTTTCTAACTAATCTATCTTTCTTTCTTTCTAACTACTCAATCTTTCCTTCATTCTAACTAATCTATCTTTCTTTCTAACTAATCTAACTTTCTTTCTAACTAACTAATCTATCTTTCTTTCTTTCTTTCTAACAAATCTATTTATCTTTCTTTCTAACTAATCTATCTATCTATCTATCTATCTATCTTTCTTTCTAATCTATCTTTCTTTCTTTCTTTCTAACTAATCGAACTTTCTTTCTAACTAATCTATCTTTCTTTCTTTCTAACTACTCTATCTTTCTTTCATTCTAACTAATCTATCTTTCTTTCTAACTAATCTATCTATCTTTCTTTCTAACTAATCTATCTTTCTTTCTAACTAATCTTTCTTTCTTTCTAACTACTCTATCTTTCTTTCATTCTAACTAATCTATCTTTCTTGCTAACTAATCTATCTTTCTTTCTTTTTAACTACTCTATCTTTCTTTCATTCTAACTAATCTATCTTTCTTTCTAACTAATCTATCTTTCTTTCTTTCTAACTACTCTATCTTTCTTTCATTCTAACTAATCTATCTTTCTTTCTAACTAATCTATCTATCTTTCTTTCTAACTTATCTATCTTTCTTTCTAACTAATCTATCTTTCTTTCTTTCTAACTACTCTATCTTTCTTTCATTCTAACTAATCTATCTTTCTTTCTAACTAATCTAACTTTCTTTCTAACTAACTAATCTATCTTTCTTTCTTTCTTTCTAACTAATCTATTTATCTTTCTAACTAATCTATCTATCTATCTATCTTTCTTTCTAATCTATCTTTCTTTCTTTCTAACTACTCTATCTTTCTTTCATTCTAACTAATCTATCTTTCTTTCTAACTAATCTATCTTTCTTTCTAACTAATCTTTCTTTCTTTCTAACTACTCTATCTTTCTTTCATTCTAACTAATCTATCTTTCTTGCTAACTAATCTATCTTTCTTTCTTTTTAACTACTCTATCTTTCTTTCATTCTAACTAATCTATCTTTCTTTCTAACTAATCTATCTTTCTTTCTAACTAACTAATCTATCTTTCTTTCTTTCTTTCTAACTAATCTATTTATCTTTCTTTCTAACTAATCTATCTATCTATCTTTCTTTCTAATCTATCTTTCTTTCTTTCTAACTAATCTAACTTTCTTTCTAACTAATCTATCTATCTTTCTTTCTTTTTAACTAATCTATCTTTTATGCTAACAAATCTATTTTTCTTTCTTTCTAACTAATCCATCTTTTCGTTTTGACTAATCTATCTTTCTTTCTAACTAATCTATCTATCTTTCTTTCTTTCCAACTAATCTATCTTTCCTTCATTCTAACAAATCTCTTTCTTTCTTTCTAACTAATCTATCTTTTTTCTTTCTAACTAATCTATCTATCTTTCTTTCTTTTTAACTAATCTATCTTTTATTCTAACAAATCTATTTTTCTTTCTTTCTAACTAAACTATCTATCTTTCTTTCTTTCTAACTAATCTATCTTTCTTTTTCTTTCTAACTAATCTCTTTCTTTCTTTCTTTCTAACTAATCTATCTTTCTTTCTCACTAATCTTTTTTTCTTTCTTTCTTTCTAACTAATCTATCTTTCTCACTAATCTATCTTTCTTTCTTTCTTTCTTACTAATCTATCTTTCTTTCCTTTTTTCTTTCTAACTAATCTATCTTTCTTTCTTTCTTACTAATCTTTTTTTCTTTCTTTTTTTTCTAACTAATCTATCTTTCTTTCTTTCTTTCTAACTAATCTTTTTTTCTTTCTTTCTAACTAATCTATCTTTCTTTCTTTCTAACTTATCTATATTTCTTTCTTTCTTTCTTTCTTTCTTTCTTTCTTTCTTTCATTCTTTCTTTCTTTCTAACTAATCTATCTTTCTTTCTTACTCATCTTTTTTTCTTTCTTTCTTTCTAACTAATCTATCTATCTTTCTATCTTTCTTTCTACCTAATCTTTCTTTCTTTCTTTTTAATTAACTTTCTTTCTTTCTTTATAACTAATCTATCTATCTTTCTATCTTTCTTTCTACCTAATCTATCTTTCTTTCTTTTTAATTAACTTTCTTTCTTTCTTTCTTTCTTTATAACTAATCTATCTTTCTTTCTTTCTAACTAATCTATCTTTCTTTTTCTTTCTAACTAATCTCTTTCTTTCTTTATAACTAATCTATCTTTCTTTCTCACTAATCTTTTTTTCTTTCTTTCTTTCTAACTAATCTATCTATCTTTCTATCTTTCTTACTAATCAATCTTTCTTTCTTTCTTACTAATTTATCTTTCTTTCTTTCTTTCTTACTAATCTATCTTTCTTTCCTTTTTTCTTTCTAACTAATCTATCTTTCTTTCTTTCTTACTAATCTTTTTTCTTTCTTTTTTTCTAACTAATCTATCTTTCTTTCTTTCTTTCTAACTAATCTTTTTTTCTTTCTTTCTAACTAATCTATCTATCTTTCTTTCTTTCTTTCTAACTAATCTATCTATCTTTCTATCTTTCTTTCTACCTAATCTATCTTTCTTTCTTTCTTTTTAATTAACTTTCTTTCTTTCTTTCTTTCTTTCTAACTAATCTATCTTTCTTTCTTTCTAACTAATCTATCTTTCTTTTTCTTTCTAACTAATCTCTTTCTTTCTTTCTTTCTAACTAATCTATCTTTCTTTCTCACTAATCTTTTTTTCTTTCTTTCTAACTAATCTATCTATCTTTCTATCTTTCTTACTAATCAATCTTTTTTCTTTCTTACTAATTTATCTTTCTTTCTTTCTTTCTTACTAATCTATCTTTCTTTCCTTTTTTCTTTCTAACTAATATATCTTTCTTTCTTTCTTACTAATCTTTTTTTCTTTCCTTTTTTCTAACTAATATATCTTTCTTTCTTTCTAACTTATCTATATTTCTTTCTTTCTTTATTTCTTACTAATCTATCTTTCTTTCTAACTAATCTATCTATCTTTCTTTCTTTCTTTCTTTCTTTCTTTCTTTCTTTCTAACTAATCTATCTTTCTTTCTTTCTTACTAATCTTTTTTTCTTTCTTTCTTTTGAACTAATCTATCTTTCTTTCTTTCTTACTAAACTATAAACTAATTAAACTTTAAACTTCTTTAAACTTCTTCAAACTTATTGGTCCAAACTTTCACAAGCCAACTTAAAGTTTGTCTCGACGAACTTTTTCTAGTTAAGTTGGCTTGGAAAAGCCAACTTACTGAAATCCTATTTAAACTTATTATTATTCTTCTTCTTCTTCTTCTTCTTATTTTTCTTACCCAAAAAATTCTGACTCTAACTCGTCCTAGAGCTTTAACTCTACAAACTCCAAACTCGGGTCAGACCTTCAGACTGTTCTGACTCGGTGTGCTATATCTTTTCAAACTGATTTGACTTTCAGATTTCTTAAAAATTAATATTAAAAATCATAAAAATCCCATTGACTTTCATTGCAACAGTTCAAATTGAGCCAAGACTACGGTGGCCCAGTAGTGAACAACACAAAAACTCAAATCTAAACTCCCTGAAGCCCTAGATTCAATTAAACTACCATTCTATATGTACTAATGAACTTTATCTATCTATCTATCTATCTATCTATCTATCTATCTATCTATCTATCTATATATCTATCTATCTATCTATCTATCTATCTTTCTAACTTATCTTTCTTTCTTTCTAACTAATCTTTCTTTCTTTCTACCTAATCTTTCTTTATTTCTTTCTTTCTTACTAATCGATCTTTCTTTCAAACTAATCTTTCTTTCTTTCAAACTAATCTTTCTTTCTTTCTAACTAATATTTCTTTCTTGCTAAAGTTCTATCTTTCTTTCTTTCTAACTAATCTTTCTTTCTTTCTAACTAATCTATCTTTCTTCTTTCTAACTAATCTATCTTTCTTTCTAACTAATCTACCTTACTTTCTTTCTAACTAATCTATCTTTCTTTCTAACTAATCTATCTATCTTTCTTTCTTTCTAACTACTCTATCTTTCTTTCATTCTAACTTTTCTTTCTTTCTAACTAATCTATCTATCTTTCTAACTAATCTCTTTCTTTCTAACCAATCTTTCATTCTTTCTTTCTTACTTTCTTTTATTCTTTCTTTCTAACTAATCTATCTTTTTTCTTTCTAACTAATCTTTCTTTCTTTCTAACTAATCTATCTTTCTTTCTTTCTAACTAATCTATCTATCTTTCTTTCATTCTAACTAATCTTTTCTTTCTTTCTACCTAATCTCTATCTTTCAAACTAATCTATCTTTCTAACCAATTTTTCTTTCTTTCTTTCTTTCTTTCTTTTTTTCTAACTAATCTATCTATCTTTCTTTCTAACTAATCTTTCTTTCTTTCTAACTAATCTTTCTTTCTTTCTAACTAATCTATCTTTCTTTCTTTCTAAATAATCTATCTTTCTTTCTTTCTAAATAATCTATCTTTCTTTCTAACTAATCTATCTATCTATCTTTCTTTCTAACTAATCTATCTATCTTTCTTTCTAACTACTTTATCTTTATTTCTAACTAATCTATCGTTCTTTATTCCTTTCTTTCTTTCTTACTAATCTATCTTTCTTTCTTTCTAACCAATCTATCATTCTTTCTTTCTTTCTAACTAATCTTTCTTTCTTTCTAACTAATCTATCTATCTTTCTTTCTAACTAATCTATCTTTCTTTCTTTCTAACTAATCTATCTTTTTTTTCTAACTAATCTATCTATCTTTCTTTCTAACTAATATATCTTTCTTTCTTTCTAACTAATCTATCTTTCTTTCTTTCTAACTAATCTATCTATCTATCTATCTTTCTTTCTAACTAATCTATCTCTTTCTTTCTAACTAACTAGTCTTTCTAACTAATCTATCTTTCTTTCTTTCTTTCTAACTAATCTATGTTTCTTTCTTTCTAACTAATCCATCTTTCTTTATATCTTTCTTACTAACTAATCTATCTTTCTTTCTAACCAATCTTTCTTTCTTTCTTTCTTTTTTCATTCTTTCTAACTAATCTATCTTTCTTTCTTTCTAACTAATCTATCTTTCTTTCTAACTAATCTATCTATCTTTCTTTCTAACTAATCTATCTTTCTTTCTTTCTAACTAATCTATCTATCTATCTATCTTTCTAACTAATCTATCTTTCTTTCTAACTAATCTATCTTTCTTTCTAACTAATCTATCTATCTTTCTTTCTAACTAATCTATCTTTCTTTCTTTCTAACTAATCTATCTATCTATCTATCTTTCTAACTAATCTATCTTTCTTTCTAACTAATCTATCTTTCTTTCTTTCTAACTAACTAATCTTTCTTTCTTTCTAACTAATCTATCTTTCTTTCTTTCTTTCTAACTAATCTATGTTTCTTTCTTTCTAACTAATCTATCTTTCTTTCTAACCAATCTTTCTTTCTTTCTTTCTTACTTTCTTTCTTTCTAACTAATCTATCTTTTTTCTTTCTAACTAATCTATCTATCTTTCTTTCTAACTAATCTTTCTTTCTTTCTAACCAATCTATCTTTCTTTCTTTCTAACTAATCTTTCTTTCTTTCTTTCTAACTTATCTATCTTTCTAACTAATCTATCTTTCTTTCTTTCTAACTAATCTATCTTTCTTTCTAACTAATCTATCTTACTTTCTAACTAATTTATCTTTCTTTCTTTCTAACTAATCTATCTTTCTTTTTTTCTAACTAATCTATCTTTCTAGCTAATCTATCTTTCTTTCTATCAAATCCATCTTTCTTTGTTTTTTAAATAATCTATCTTTCTTTATTTCTAACTAAGTTATCTTTCTTTCTAACTAATCTATCTTTCTTTCTAACTAATCTATCTTTCTAACTAATCTATCTTTCTTTCTAACAAATCTCTTTCTTTGTTTTTTAACTAATCTATCTTTCTTTCTAACTAATTTATCTTTCTTTCTAACTAATCTATCTTTCTTTCTAACTAATCTATCTTTCTTTCTTTCTAATCTATCTTTCTTTCTTTCTAACTAATCTATCTTACTTTCTTTCTTTCTTTTTAATTAACTTTCTTTCTTTCTTTCTTTCTAACTAATCTATCTTTCTTTCTTTCTAACTGATCTATCTTTCTTTTTCTTTCTAACTAATCTATCTTTCTTTCTTTCTAACTAATCTTTCTTTCTTTCTTACTAATCTATCTTTCTTTCTTTCTAACTAATCTATCTTTCTTTCTTACTAATATTTTTTTCTTTCTTTCTTTCTAACTAATCTATCTTTCTAACTAATCTTTCTTTCTTTCTTTCTTTTTAATTAACTTTCTTTCTTTCTTTCTTTCTAACTAATCTATCTTTCTTTTTCTTTGTAACTAATCTATCTTTCTTTCTTTCTAACTAATCTTTCTTTCTTTCTTACTAATCTTTTTTTCTTTCTTTCTTTCTAACTAATCTATCTATCTTTCTTTCTTTCTTTCTTTTTAATTAACTTTCTTTCTTTCTTTCTTTCTAACTAATCTATCTTTCTTTCTAACTAATCTATCTTTCTTTTTCTTTCTAACTAATCTATCTTTCTTTCTTTCTTTCTAACTAATCTATCTTTCTCACTAATCTATCTTTCTTTCTTTCTTTCTTACTAATATATCTTTCTGTCCTTTTTTCTTTCTAACTAATCTATCTATCTTTCTTTCTTTCTTACTAATCTTTTTTTCTTTCTTTTTTTCTAACTAATCTATCTATCTTTCATTCTTTCTTTCTAACTAATCTTTTTTTTCTTTCTTTCTAACTAATCTATCTTTCTTTCTTTCTAACTTATCTATATTTCTTTCTTTCTTTCTTTCTTTCTTTCTTTCTTTCTAACTAACTAATCTATCTTTCTTTCTTACTAATCTTTTTTTCTTTCTTTCTTTCTAACTAATCTATCCTTCTAACTAATCTTTCTTTCTTTCTTTTTAATTAACTTTCTTTCTTTCTTTCTTTCTAACTAATCTATCTATCTTTCTTTCTACCTAATCTATATTTCTTTTTTTCTTTTTAATTAACTTTCTTTCTTTCTTTCTTTCTAACTAATCTATCTTTCTTTCTTTCTAACTAATCTATCTTTCTTTTTCTTTCTAACTAATCTCTTTCTTTCTAACTAATCTATCTTTCTTTCTCACTAATCTTTTTTCTTTCTTTCTTTCTAACTAATCTATCTCACTAATCTATCTTTCTTCCTTTCTTTCTTACTAATCTATCTTTCTTTCCTTTTTTCTTTCTAACTAATCTATCTTTCTTTCTTTCTTACTAATCTTTTTTTCTTTCTTTCTAACTAATCCATCTTTCTTTCTCTCTAACTAATCTATCTTTCTTTCTCACTAATCTTTTTTCTTTCTTTCTTTCTAACTAATCTATCTATCTCACTAATCTATCTTTCTTCCTTTCTTTCTTACTAATCTATCTTTCTTTCCTTTTTTCTTTCTAACTAAACTATCTTTCTTTCTTTCTTTCTAACTAATCTTTTTTCTTTCTTTCTAACTAATCCATCTTTCTTTCTTTCTAACTAATCTATCTTTCTTTCTTTCTAACTTATCTATATTTCTTTCTTTCTTTCTCTTTCTTTCTTTCTTTCTTTCTTTCTTTCTAACTAATCTATCTTTCTTTCTTACTAATCTTTTTTTCTTTCTTTCTTTCTAACTAATCTATCTTTCTAACTAATCTTTCTTTCTTTCTTTTTAATTAACTTTCTTTCTTTCTTTCTAACTAATCTATCTATCTTTCTATCTTTCTTTCTACCTAATCTATCTTTCTTTTTAATTAACTTTCTTTCTTTCTTTCTTTCTTTCTTTCTAACTAATTTATCTTTCTTTCTTTCTAACTAATCTATCTTTCTTTTTCTTACTAACTAATCTTTCTTTCTTTCTTTCTAACTAATCTATCTTTCTTTCTCACTAATCTTTTTTTCTTTCTTTCTTTCTTACTAATCTATCTTTCTTTCCTTTTTTCTTTCTAACTAATCTATCTTTCTTTCTTACTAATCTTTTTTTCTTTCTTTTTTCTAACTAATCTGTTTCTTTCTTTCTAACTAATCTTTTTTTCTTTCTTTCTAACTAATCTATCTTTCTTTCTTTCTTTCTTTCTTACTAATCTTTTTTTCTTTCTTTCTTTCTAACTAATCTATCTTTCTAACTAATCTTTCTTTCTTTCTTTTTAATTAACTTTCTTTCTAACTAATCTATCTATCTTTCTATCTTTCTTTCTACCTAATCTATCTTTCTTTTTAATTAACTTTCTTTCTTTCTTTCTTTCTTTCTTTCTAACTAATTTATCTTTCTTTCTTTCTAACTAATCTATCTTTCTTTTTCTTACTAACTAATCTTTCTTTCTTTCTTTCTAACTAATCTATCTTTCTTTCTCACTAATCTTTTTTTCTTTCTTTCTTTCTTACTAATCTATCTTTCTTTCCTTTTTTCAGTCTAACTAATCTATCTTTCTTTCTTACTAATCTTTTTTTCTTTCTTTTTTCTAACTAATCTATGTTTCTTTCTTTCTAACTAATCTTTTTTTCTTTCTTTCTAACTAATCTATCTTTCTTTCTTTCTTTCTTTCTTTCTTACTAATCTTTTTTTCTTTCTTTCTTTCTAACTAATCTATCTTTCTAACTGATCTTTCTTTCTTTCTTTTTAATTAACTTTCTTTCTTTCTAACTAATCTATCTTTCTTTCTTTCTAACTAATCTATCTTTCTTTTTCTTTCTAACTAATCTCTTTCTTTCTTTCTTTCTAACTAATCTATCTTTCTTTCTTTCTTTCTAACTAATCTTTTTTCTTTCTTTCTAACTAATCCATCTTTCTTTCTTTCTAACTAATCTATCTTTCTTTCTTTCTAACTTATCTATATTTCTTTCTTTCTTTCTCTTTCTTTCTTTCTTTCTTTCTTTCTAACTAATCTATCTTTCTTTCTTACTAATCTTTTTTTCTTTCTTTCTTTCTAACTAATCTATCTTTCTAACTAATCTTTCTTTCTTTCTCTTTAATTAACTTTCTTTCTTTCTTTCTAACTAATCTATCTATCTTTCTATCTTTCTTTCTACCTAATCTATCTTTCTTTCTTTCTTTTTAATTAACTTTCTTTCTTTCTTTCTTTCTTTCTTTCTTTCTAACTAATCTATCTTTCTTTCTTTCTTTCTAAATAAAAACTATCTTTCTTTTTCTTTCTAACTAATCTATCTATCTTTCTCTTTCTTTCTACCTAATCTATCTTTCTTTCTTTCTTTTTAATTAACTTTCTTTCTTTCTTTCTTTCTTTCTTTCTAACTAATCTATCTTTCTTTCTCACTAATCTCTTTTTCTTTCTTTCTTTCTAACTAATCTATCTATCTTTCTATCTTTCTTTCTACCTAATCTATCTTTCTTTTTAATTAACTTTCTTTCTTTCTTTCTTTCTTTCTTTCTAACTAATTTATCTTTCTTTCTTTCTAACTAATCTATCTTTCTTTTTCTTACTAACTAATCTTTCTTTCTTTCTTTCTAACTAATCTATCTTTCTTTCTCACTAATCTTTTTTTCTTTCTTTCTTTCTTACTAATCTATCTTTCTTTCCTTTTTTCAGTCTAACTAATCTATCTTTCTTTCTTACTAATCTTTTTTTCTTTCTTTTTTCTAACTAATCTATCTTTCTTTCTTTCTTTCTTTCTTTCTTACTAATCTTTTTTTCTTTCTTTCTTTCTAACTAATCTATCTTTCTAACTGATCTTTCTTTCTTTCTTTTTAATTAACTTTCTTTCTTTCTAACTAATCTATCTTTCTTTCTTTCTAACTAATCTATCTTTCTTTTTCTTTCTAACTAATCTCTTTCTTTCTTTCTTTCTAACTAATCTATCTTTCTTTCTTTCTTTCTAACTAATCTTTTTTCTTTCTTTCTAACTAATCCATCTTTCTTTCTTTCTAACTAATCTATCTTTCTTTCTTTCTAACTTATCTATATTTCTTTCTTTCTTTCTCTTTCTTTCTTTCTTTCTTTCTTTCTTTCTAACCAATCTATCTTTCTTTCTTACTAATCTTTTTTTCTTTCTTTCTTTCTAACTAATCTATCTTTCTAACTAATCTTTCTTTCTTTCTCTTTAATTAACTTTCTTTCTTTCTTTCTAACTAATCTATCTATCTTTCTATCTTTCTTTCTACCTAATCTATCTTTCTTTCTTTCTTTTTAATTAACTTTCTTTCTTTCTTTCTTTCTTTCTTTCTAACTAATCTATCTTTCTTTCTTTCTTTCTAAATAAAAACTATCTTTCTTTTTCTTTCTAACTAATCTATCTATCTTTCTCTTTCTTTCTACCTAATCTATCTTTCTTTCTTTCTTTTTAATTAACTTTCTTTCTTTCTTTCTTTCTTTCTAACTAATCTATCTTTCTTTCTCACTAATCTCTTTTTCTTTCTTTCTTTCTAACTAATCTATCTATCTTTCTATCTTTCTTACTAATCAATCTTTCTTTCTTTCTTACTAATTTATCTTTCTTTCTTTCTTTCTTACTAATCTATCTTTCTTTCCTTTTTTCTTTCTAACTAATCTTTCTTTCTTTCTTTCTTTCTTTCTAACTAATCTATCTTTCTTTCTTTCTTTCTTTCTCACTAATCTTTTTTTCTTTCTTTCTAACTAATCTATCTATCTTTCTATCTTTCTTACTAATCAATCTTTCTTTCTTTCTTACTAATTTATCTTTCTTTCTTTCTTTCTTACTAATCTTTTTTTCTTTCTTTCTTTCTAACTAATCTATCTTTCTTTCTTTCTAACTTATCTATATTTCTTTCTTTCTTACTAATCTATCTTTCTTTCTAACTAATCTCTTTCTTTCTTTCTTTCTAACTAATCTTTTTTTCTTTCTTTCTTTCTAACTAATCTTTTTTTCTTTCTTTCTTTCTAACTTATCTATATTTCTTTCTTTCTTTCTTTCTTACTAATCTATCTTTCTTTCTAACTAATCTATCTTTCTTTCTTTCTTACTAATCTTTTTTTCTTTCTTTCTAACTAATCTATCTTTCTTTCTTTCTTACTAAACTATAAACTAATTAAACTTTAAACTTCTTTAAACTTCTTCAAACTTATTGGTCCAAACTTTCACAAGCCAACTTAAAGTTTGTCTCGACGAACTTTTTCTAGTTATTATTCTTCTTCTTCTTCTTCTTATTTTTCTTACCCAAAAAATTCTGACTCTAACTCGTCCTAGAGCTTTAACTCTACAAACTCCAAACTCGGGTCAGACCTTCAGACTGTTCTGACTCGGTGTGCTATATCTTTTCAAACTGATTTGACTTTCAGATTTCTTAAAAATTAATATTAAAAATCATAAAAATCCCATTGACTTTCATTGCAACAGTTCAAATTGAGCCAAGACTACGGTGGCCCAGTAGTGAACAACACAAAAACTCAAATCTAAACTCCCTGAAGCCCTAGATTCAATTAAACTACCATTCTATATGTACTAATGAACTTTATCTATCTATCTATCTATCTATCTATCTATCTATCTATCTATCTATCTATATATCTATCTATCTATCTATCTATCTATCTTTCTAACTTATCTTTCTTTCTTTCTAACTAATCTTTCTTTCTTTCTACCTAATCTTTCTTTATTTCTTTCTTTCTTACTAATCGATCTTTCTTTCAAACTAATCTTTCTTTCTTTCAAACTAATCTTTCTTTCTTTCTAACTAATATTTCTTTCTTGCTAAAGTTCTATCTTTCTTTCTTTCTAACTAATCTTTCTTTCTTTCTAACTAATCTATCTTTCTTCTTTCTAACTAATCTATCTTTCTTTCTAACTAATCTACCTTACTTTCTTTCTAACTAATCTATCTTTCTTTCTAACTAATCTATCTATCTTTCTTTCTTTCTAACTACTCTATCTTTCTTTCATTCTAACTTTTCTTTCTTTCTAACTAATCTATCTATCTTTCTAACTAATCTCTTTCTTTCTAACCAATCTTTCATTCTTTCTTTCTTACTTTCTTTTATTCTTTCTTTCTAACTAATCTATCTTTTTTCTTTCTAACTAATCTTTCTTTCTTTCTAACTAATCTATCTTTCTTTCTTTCTAACTAATCTATCTATCTTTCTTTCATTCTAACTAATCTTTTCTTTCTTTCTACCTAATCTCTATCTTTCAAACTAATCTATCTTTCTAACCAATTTTTCTTTCTTTCTTTCTTTCTTTCTTTTTTTCTAACTAATCTATCTATCTTTCTTTCTAACTAATCTTTCTTTCTTTCTAACTAATCTTTCTTTCTTTCTAACTAATCTATCTTTCTTTCTTTCTAAATAATCTATCTTTCTTTCTTTCTAAATAATCTATCTTTCTTTCTAACTAATCTATCTATCTATCTTTCTTTCTAACTAATCTATCTATCTTTCTTTCTAACTACTTTATCTTTATTTCTAACTAATCTATCGTTCTTTATTCCTTTCTTTCTTTCTTACTAATCTATCTTTCTTTCTTTCTAACCAATCTATCATTCTTTCTTTCTTTCTAACTAATCTTTCTTTCTTTCTAACTAATCTATCTATCTTTCTTTCTAACTAATCTATCTTTCTTTCTTTCTAACTAATCTATCTTTTTTTTCTAACTAATCTATCTATCTTTCTTTCTAACTAATATATCTTTCTTTCTTTCTAACTAATCTATCTTTCTTTCTTTCTAACTAATCTATCTATCTATCTATCTTTCTTTCTAACTAATCTATCTCTTTCTTTCTAACTAACTAGTCTTTCTAACTAATCTATCTTTCTTTCTTTCTTTCTAACTAATCTATGTTTCTTTCTTTCTAACTAATCCATCTTTCTTTATATCTTTCTTACTAACTAATCTATCTTTCTTTCTAACCAATCTTTCTTTCTTTCTTTCTTTTTTCATTCTTTCTAACTAATCTATCTTTCTTTCTTTCTAACTAATCTATCTTTCTTTCTAACTAATCTATCTATCTTTCTTTCTAACTAATCTATCTTTCTTTCTTTCTAACTAATCTATCTATCTATCTATCTTTCTAACTAATCTATCTTTCTTTCTAACTAATCTATCTTTCTTTCTAACTAATCTATCTATCTTTCTTTCTAACTAATCTATCTTTCTTTCTTTCTAACTAATCTATCTATCTATCTATCTTTCTAACTAATCTATCTTTCTTTCTAACTAATCTATCTTTCTTTCTTTCTAACTAACTAATCTTTCTTTCTTTCTAACTAATCTATCTTTCTTTCTTTCTTTCTAACTAATCTATGTTTCTTTCTTTCTAACTAATCTATCTTTCTTTCTAACCAATCTTTCTTTCTTTCTTTCTTACTTTCTTTCTTTCTAACTAATCTATCTTTTTTCTTTCTAACTAATCTATCTATCTTTCTTTCTAACTAATCTTTCTTTCTTTCTAACCAATCTATCTTTCTTTCTTTCTAACTAATCTTTCTTTCTTTCTTTCTAACTTATCTATCTTTCTAACTAATCTATCTTTCTTTCTTTCTAACTAATCTATCTTTCTTTCTAACTAATCTATCTTACTTTCTAACTAATTTATCTTTCTTTCTTTCTAACTAATCTATCTTTCTTTTTTTCTAACTAATCTATCTTTCTAGCTAATCTATCTTTCTTTCTATCAAATCCATCTTTCTTTGTTTTTTAAATAATCTATCTTTCTTTATTTCTAACTAAGTTATCTTTCTTTCTAACTAATCTATCTTTCTTTCTAACTAATCTATCTTTCTAACTAATCTATCTTTCTTTCTAACAAATCTCTTTCTTTGTTTTTTAACTAATCTATCTTTCTTTCTAACTAATTTATCTTTCTTTCTAACTAATCTATCTTTCTTTCTAACTAATCTATCTTTCTTTCTTTCTAATCTATCTTTCTTTCTTTCTAACTAATCTATCTTACTTTCTTTCTTTCTTTTTAATTAACTTTCTTTCTTTCTTTCTTTCTAACTAATCTATCTTTCTTTCTTTCTAACTGATCTATCTTTCTTTTTCTTTCTAACTAATCTATCTTTCTTTCTTTCTAACTAATCTTTCTTTCTTTCTTACTAATCTATCTTTCTTTCTTTCTAACTAATCTATCTTTCTTTCTTACTAATATTTTTTTCTTTCTTTCTTTCTAACTAATCTATCTTTCTAACTAATCTTTCTTTCTTTCTTTCTTTTTAATTAACTTTCTTTCTTTCTTTCTTTCTAACTAATCTATCTTTCTTTTTCTTTGTAACTAATCTATCTTTCTTTCTTTCTAACTAATCTTTCTTTCTTTCTTACTAATCTTTTTTTCTTTCTTTCTTTCTAACTAATCTATCTATCTTTCTTTCTTTCTTTCTTTTTAATTAACTTTCTTTCTTTCTTTCTTTCTAACTAATCTATCTTTCTTTCTAACTAATCTATCTTTCTTTTTCTTTCTAACTAATCTATCTTTCTTTCTTTCTTTCTAACTAATCTATCTTTCTCACTAATCTATCTTTCTTTCTTTCTTTCTTACTAATATATCTTTCTGTCCTTTTTTCTTTCTAACTAATCTATCTATCTTTCTTTCTTTCTTACTAATCTTTTTTTCTTTCTTTTTTTCTAACTAATCTATCTATCTTTCATTCTTTCTTTCTAACTAATCTTTTTTTTCTTTCTTTCTAACTAATCTATCTTTCTTTCTTTCTAACTTATCTATATTTCTTTCTTTCTTTCTTTCTTTCTTTCTTTCTAACTAACTAATCTATCTTTCTTTCTTACTAATCTTTTTTTCTTTCTTTCTTTCTAACTAATCTATCCTTCTAACTAATCTTTCTTTCTTTCTTTTTAATTAACTTTCTTTCTTTCTTTCTTTCTAACTAATCTATCTATCTTTCTTTCTACCTAATCTATATTTCTTTTTTTCTTTTTAATTAACTTTCTTTCTTTCTTTCTTTCTAACTAATCTATCTTTCTTTCTTTCTAACTAATCTATCTTTCTTTTTCTTTCTAACTAATCTCTTTCTTTCTAACTAATCTATCTTTCTTTCTCACTAATCTTTTTTCTTTCTTTCTTTCTAACTAATCTATCTCACTAATCTATCTTTCTTCCTTTCTTTCTTACTAATCTATCTTTCTTTCCTTTTTTCTTTCTAACTAATCTATCTTTCTTTCTTTCTTACTAATCTTTTTTTCTTTCTTTCTAACTAATCCATCTTTCTTTCTCTCTAACTAATCTATCTTTCTTTCTCACTAATCTTTTTTCTTTCTTTCTTTCTAACTAATCTATCTATCTCACTAATCTATCTTTCTTCCTTTCTTTCTTACTAATCTATCTTTCTTTCCTTTTTTCTTTCTAACTAAACTATCTTTCTTTCTTTCTTTCTAACTAATCTTTTTTCTTTCTTTCTAACTAATCCATCTTTCTTTCTTTCTAACTAATCTATCTTTCTTTCTTTCTAACTTATCTATATTTCTTTCTTTCTTTCTCTTTCTTTCTTTCTTTCTTTCTTTCTTTCTAACTAATCTATCTTTCTTTCTTACTAATCTTTTTTTCTTTCTTTCTTTCTAACTAATCTATCTTTCTAACTAATCTTTCTTTCTTTCTTTTTAATTAACTTTCTTTCTTTCTTTCTAACTAATCTATCTATCTTTCTATCTTTCTTTCTACCTAATCTATCTTTCTTTTTAATTAACTTTCTTTCTTTCTTTCTTTCTTTCTTTCTAACTAATTTATCTTTCTTTCTTTCTAACTAATCTATCTTTCTTTTTCTTACTAACTAATCTTTCTTTCTTTCTTTCTAACTAATCTATCTTTCTTTCTCACTAATCTTTTTTTCTTTCTTTCTTTCTTACTAATCTATCTTTCTTTCCTTTTTTCTTTCTAACTAATCTATCTTTCTTTCTTACTAATCTTTTTTTCTTTCTTTTTTCTAACTAATCTGTTTCTTTCTTTCTAACTAATCTTTTTTTCTTTCTTTCTAACTAATCTATCTTTCTTTCTTTCTTTCTTTCTTACTAATCTTTTTTTCTTTCTTTCTTTCTAACTAATCTATCTTTCTAACTAATCTTTCTTTCTTTCTTTTTAATTAACTTTCTTTCTAACTAATCTATCTATCTTTCTATCTTTCTTTCTACCTAATCTATCTTTCTTTTTAATTAACTTTCTTTCTTTCTTTCTTTCTTTCTTTCTAACTAATTTATCTTTCTTTCTTTCTAACTAATCTATCTTTCTTTTTCTTACTAACTAATCTTTCTTTCTTTCTTTCTAACTAATCTATCTTTCTTTCTCACTAATCTTTTTTTCTTTCTTTCTTTCTTACTAATCTATCTTTCTTTCCTTTTTTCAGTCTAACTAATCTATCTTTCTTTCTTACTAATCTTTTTTTCTTTCTTTTTTCTAACTAATCTATGTTTCTTTCTTTCTAACTAATCTTTTTTTCTTTCTTTCTAACTAATCTATCTTTCTTTCTTTCTTTCTTTCTTTCTTACTAATCTTTTTTTCTTTCTTTCTTTCTAACTAATCTATCTTTCTAACTGATCTTTCTTTCTTTCTTTTTAATTAACTTTCTTTCTTTCTAACTAATCTATCTTTCTTTCTTTCTAACTAATCTATCTTTCTTTTTCTTTCTAACTAATCTCTTTCTTTCTTTCTTTCTAACTAATCTATCTTTCTTTCTTTCTTTCTAACTAATCTTTTTTCTTTCTTTCTAACTAATCCATCTTTCTTTCTTTCTAACTAATCTATCTTTCTTTCTTTCTAACTTATCTATATTTCTTTCTTTCTTTCTCTTTCTTTCTTTCTTTCTTTCTTTCTAACTAATCTATCTTTCTTTCTTACTAATCTTTTTTTCTTTCTTTCTTTCTAACTAATCTATCTTTCTAACTAATCTTTCTTTCTTTCTCTTTAATTAACTTTCTTTCTTTCTTTCTAACTAATCTATCTATCTTTCTATCTTTCTTTCTACCTAATCTATCTTTCTTTCTTTCTTTTTAATTAACTTTCTTTCTTTCTTTCTTTCTTTCTTTCTAACTAATCTATCTTTCTTTCTTTCTTTCTAAATAAAAACTATCTTTCTTTTTCTTTCTAACTAATCTATCTATCTTTCTCTTTCTTTCTACCTAATCTATCTTTCTTTCTTTCTTTTTAATTAACTTTCTTTCTTTCTTTCTTTCTTTCTTTCTAACTAATCTATCTTTCTTTCTCACTAATCTCTTTTTCTTTCTTTCTTTCTAACTAATCTATCTATCTTTCTATCTTTCTTTCTACCTAATCTATCTTTCTTTTTAATTAACTTTCTTTCTTTCTTTCTTTCTTTCTTTCTAACTAATTTATCTTTCTTTCTTTCTAACTAATCTATCTTTCTTTTTCTTACTAACTAATCTTTCTTTCTTTCTTTCTAACTAATCTATCTTTCTTTCTCACTAATCTTTTTTTCTTTCTTTCTTTCTTACTAATCTATCTTTCTTTCCTTTTTTCAGTCTAACTAATCTATCTTTCTTTCTTACTAATCTTTTTTTCTTTCTTTTTTCTAACTAATCTATCTTTCTTTCTTTCTTTCTTTCTTTCTTACTAATCTTTTTTTCTTTCTTTCTTTCTAACTAATCTATCTTTCTAACTGATCTTTCTTTCTTTCTTTTTAATTAACTTTCTTTCTTTCTAACTAATCTATCTTTCTTTCTTTCTAACTAATCTATCTTTCTTTTTCTTTCTAACTAATCTCTTTCTTTCTTTCTTTCTAACTAATCTATCTTTCTTTCTTTCTTTCTAACTAATCTTTTTTCTTTCTTTCTAACTAATCCATCTTTCTTTCTTTCTAACTAATCTATCTTTCTTTCTTTCTAACTTATCTATATTTCTTTCTTTCTTTCTCTTTCTTTCTTTCTTTCTTTCTTTCTTTCTAACCAATCTATCTTTCTTTCTTACTAATCTTTTTTTCTTTCTTTCTTTCTAACTAATCTATCTTTCTAACTAATCTTTCTTTCTTTCTCTTTAATTAACTTTCTTTCTTTCTTTCTAACTAATCTATCTATCTTTCTATCTTTCTTTCTACCTAATCTATCTTTCTTTCTTTCTTTTTAATTAACTTTCTTTCTTTCTTTCTTTCTTTCTTTCTAACTAATCTATCTTTCTTTCTTTCTTTCTAAATAAAAACTATCTTTCTTTTTCTTTCTAACTAATCTATCTATCTTTCTCTTTCTTTCTACCTAATCTATCTTTCTTTCTTTCTTTTTAATTAACTTTCTTTCTTTCTTTCTTTCTTTCTAACTAATCTATCTTTCTTTCTCACTAATCTCTTTTTCTTTCTTTCTTTCTAACTAATCTATCTATCTTTCTATCTTTCTTACTAATCAATCTTTCTTTCTTTCTTACTAATTTATCTTTCTTTCTTTCTTTCTTACTAATCTATCTTTCTTTCCTTTTTTCTTTCTAACTAATCTTTCTTTCTTTCTTTCTTTCTTTCTAACTAATCTATCTTTCTTTCTTTCTTTCTTTCTCACTAATCTTTTTTTCTTTCTTTCTAACTAATCTATCTATCTTTCTATCTTTCTTACTAATCAATCTTTCTTTCTTTCTTACTAATTTATCTTTCTTTCTTTCTTTCTTACTAATCTTTTTTTCTTTCTTTCTTTCTAACTAATCTATCTTTCTTTCTTTCTAACTTATCTATATTTCTTTCTTTCTTACTAATCTATCTTTCTTTCTAACTAATCTCTTTCTTTCTTTCTTTCTAACTAATCTTTTTTTCTTTCTTTCTTTCTAACTAATCTTTTTTTCTTTCTTTCTTTCTAACTTATCTATATTTCTTTCTTTCTTTCTTTCTTACTAATCTATCTTTCTTTCTAACTAATCTATCTTTCTTTCTTTCTTACTAATCTTTTTTTCTTTCTTTCTAACTAATCTATCTTTCTTTCTTTCTTACTAAACTATAAACTAATTAAACTTTAAACTTCTTTAAACTTCTTCAAACTTATTGGTCCAAACTTTCACAAGCCAACTTAAAGTTTGTCTCGACGAACTTTTTCTAGTTATTATTCTTCTTCTTCTTCTTCTTATTTTTCTTACCCAAAAAATTCTGACTCTAACTCGTCCTAGAGCTTTAACTCTACAAACTCCAAACTCGGGTCAGACCTTCAGACTGTTCTGACTCGGTGTGCTATATCTTTTCAAACTGATTTGACTTTCAGATTTCTTAAAAATTAATATTAAAAATCATAAAAATCCCATTGACTTTCATTGCAACAGTTCAAATTGAGCCAAGACTACGGTGGCCCAGTAGTGAACAACACAAAAACTCAAATCTAAACTCCCTGAAGCCCTAGATTCAATTAAACTACCATTCTATATGTACTAATGAACTTCTATCTATCTATCTATCTATCTATCTATCTATCTATCTTTCTAACTTATCTTTCTTTCTTTCTAACTAATCTTTCTTTCTTTCTACCTAATCTTTCTTTATTTCTTTCTTTCTTACTAATCTATCTTTCTTTCAAACTAATCTTTCTTTCTTTCAAACTAATCTTTCTTTCTTTCTAACTAATATTTATTTCTTGCTAACTGATCTATCTTTCTTTCTTTCTAACTAATCTTTCTTTCTTTCTAACTAATCTATCTTTCTTCTTTCTAACTAATCTATCTTTCTTTCTAACTAATCTACCTTACTTTCTTTCTAACTAATCTATCTTTCTTTCTAATCTATCTATCTTTCTTTCTTTCTAACTACTCTATCTTTCTTTCATTCTAACTTTTCTTTCTTTCTAACTAATCTATCTATCTTTCTAACTAATCTCTTTCTTTCTAACCAATCTTTCATTCTTTCTTTCTTACTTTCTTTTATTCTTTCTTTCTAACTAATCTATCTTTTTTCTTTCTAACTAATCTTTCTTTCTTTCTAACTAATCTATCTATCTTTCTTTCTTTCTAACTAATCTATCTATCTTTCTTTCATTCTAACTAATCTTTTCTTTCTTTCTAACTAATCTCTATCTTTCAAACTAATCTATCTTTCTTTCTAACCAATTTTTCTTTCTTTCTTTCTTTCTTTCTTTCTTTTTTTCTTTCTAACTAATCTATCTATCTTTCTTTCTAACTAATCTTTCTTTCTTTCTAACTAATCTTTCTTTCTTTCTAACTAATCTATCTTTCTTTCTTTCTAAATAATCTATCTTTCTAACTAATCTATCTATCTATCTTTCTTTCTAACTAATCTATCTATCTTTCTTTCTAACTACTTTATCTTTATTTCTAACTAATCTATCGTTCTTTATTCCTTTCTTTCTTTCTTACTAATCTATCTTTCTTTCTTTCTAACCAATCTATCATTCTTTCTTTCTTTCTAACTAATCTTTCTTTCTTTCTAACTAATCTATCTATCTTTCTTTCTAACTAATCTATCTTTCTTTCTTTCTAACTAATCTATCTTTTTTTTCTAACTAATCTATCTATCTTTCTTTCTAACTAATATATCTTTCTTTCTTTCTAACTAATCTATCTTTCTTTCTTTCTAACTAATCTATCTATCTTTCTTTCTAACTAATATATCTTTCTTTCTTTCTAACTAATCTATCTTTCTTTCTTTCTAACTAATCTATCTATCTATCTATCTATCTTTCTTTCTAACTAATCTATCTCTTTCTTTCTAACTAACTAGTCTTTCTAACTAATCTATCTTTCTTTCTTTCTTTCTTTCTAACTAATCTATGTTTCTTTCTTTCTAACTAATCCATCTTTCTTTATATCTTTCTTACTAACTAATCTATCTTTCTTTCTAACCAATCTTTCTTTCTTTCTTTCTTTTTTCATTCTTTCTAACTAATCTATCTTTCTTTCTTTCTAACTAATCTATCTTTCTTTCTAACTAATCTATCTATCTTTCTTTCTAACTAATCTATCTTTCTTTCTTTCTAACTAATCTATCTATCTATCTATCTATCTTTCTAACTAATCTATCTTTCTTTCTAACTAATCTATCTTTCTTTCTAACTAATCTTTCTTTCTTTCTAACTAATCTATCTTTCTTTCTTTCTTTCTAACTAATCTATGTTTCTTTCTTTCTAACTAATCTATCTTTCTTTCTATCTTTCTAACTAATCTATCTTTCTTTCTAACCAATCTTTCTTTCTTTCTTTCTTTCTTTCTTTCTAACTAATCTATCTTTTTTCTTTCTAACTAATCTATCTATCTTTCTTTCTAACTAATCTTTCTTTCTTTCTAACCAATCTATCTTTCTTTCTAACTAATCTTTCTTTCTTTCTTTCTAACTTATCTATCTATCTTTCTAACTAATCTATCTTTCTTTCTTTCTAACTAATCTATCTTTCTTTCTAACTAATCTATCTTACTTTCTAACTAATTTATCTTTCTTTCTTTCTAACTAATCTATCTTTCTTTTTTTCTAACTAATCTATCTTTCTTTCTATCAAATCCATCTTTCTTTGTTTTTTAAATAATCTATCTTTCTTTATTTCTAACTAAGTTATCTTTCTTTCTAACTAATCTATCTTTCTTTCTAACTAATCTATCTTTCTAACTAATCTATCTTTCTTTCTAACAAATCTCTTTCTTTGTTTTTTAACTAATCTATCTTTCTTTCTAACTAATTTATCTTTCTTTCTAACTAATCTATCTTTCTTTCTAACTAATCTATCTTTCTTTCTTTCTAATCTATCTTTCTTTCTTTCTAACTAATCTATCTTACTTTCTTTCTTTCTTTTTAATTAACTTTCTTTCTTTCTTTCTAACTAATCTATCTTTCTTTCTTTCTAACTGATCTATCTTTCTTTTTCTTTCTAACTAATCTATCTTTCTTTCTTTCTAACTAATCTTTCTTTCTTTCTTACTAATCTATCTTTCTTTCTTTCTTTCTAACTAATCTATCTTTCTTTCTTACTAATATTTTTTTCTTTCTTTCTTTCTAACTAATCTATCTTTCTAACTAATCTTTCTTTCTTTCTTTCTTTTTAATTAACTTTCTTTCTTTCTTTCTTTCTAACCAATCTATCTTTCTTTCTTTCTAACTAATCTATCTTTCTTTTTCTTTGTAACTAATCTATCTTTCTTTCTTTCTAACTAATCTTTCTTTCTTTCTTACTAATCTTTTTTTCTTTCTTTCTTTCTAACTAATCTATCTATCTTTCTTTCTTTTTAATTAACTTTATTTATTTCTTTCTAACTAATCTATCTTTCTTTCTAACTAATCTATCTTTCTTTTTCTTTCTAACTAATCTATCTTTCTTTCTTTCTTTCTAACTAATCTATCTTTCTCACTAATCTCTTTCTTTCTTTCTTTCTTACTAATATATCTTTCTTTCCTTTTTTCTTTCTAACTAATCTATCTTTCTTTCTTTCTTACTAATCTTTTTTTCTTTTTTTCTAACTAATCTATCTATCTTTCATTCTTTCTTTCTAACTAATCTTTTTTTCTTTCTTTCTAACTAATCTATCTTTCTTTCTTTCTAACTTATCTATATTTCTTTCTTTCTTTCTTTCTTTCTAACTAACTAATCTATCTTTCTTTCTTACTAATCTTTTTTTCTTTCTTTCTTTCTTTCTAACTAATCTATCCTTCTAACTAATCTTTCTTTCTTTCTTTTTAATTAACTTTCTTTCTTTCTTTCTAACTAATCTATCTATCTTTCTTTCTACCTAATCTATATTTCTTTTTTTCTTTTTAATTAACTTTCTTTCTTTCTTTCTTTCTTTCTTTCTAACTAATCTATCTTTCTTTCTTTCTAACTAATCTATCTTTCTTTTTCTTTCTAACTAATCTCTTTCTTTCTAACTAATCTATCTTTCTTTCTCACTAATCTTTTTTCTTTCTTTCTTTCTAACTAATCTATCTATCTCACTAATCTATCTTTCTTCCTTTCTTTCTTACTAATCTATCTTTCTTTCCTTTTTTCTTTCTAACTAATCTATCTTTCTTTCTTACTAATCTTTTTTTTTTCTTTCTAACTAATCCATCTTTCTTTCTCTCTAACTAATCTATCTTTCTTTCTCACTAATCTTTTTTCTTTCTTTCTTTCTAACTAATCTATCTATCTCACTAATCTATCTTTCTTCCTTTCTTTCTTACTAATCTATCTTTCTTTCCTTTTTTCTTTCTAACTAATCTATCTTTCTTTCTTTCTAACTAATCTTTTTTCTTTCTTTCTAACTAATCCATCTTTCTTTCTTTCTAACTAATCTATCTTTCTTTCTTTCTAACTTATCTATATTTCTTTCTTTCTTTCTTTCTTTCTTTCTTTCTTTCTAACTAATCTATCTTTCTTTCTTACTAATCTTTTTTTCTTTCTTTCTTTCTAACTAATCTATCTTTCTAACTAATCTTTCTTTCTTTCTTTTTAATTAACTTTCTTTCTTTCTTTCTAACTAATCTATCTATCTTTCTATCTTTCTTTCTACCTAATCTATCTTTCTTTCTTTCTTTTTAATTAACTTTCTTTCTTTCTTTCTTTCTTTCTTTCTTTCTAACTAATTTATCTTTCTTTCTTTCTAACTAATCTATCTTTCTTTTTCTTACTAACTAATCTTTCTTTCTTTCTTTCTAACTAATCTATCTTTCTTTCTCACTAATCTTTTTTTCTTTCTTTCTTTCTTACTAATCTATCTTTCTTTCCTTTTTTCTTTCTAACTAATCTATCTTTCTTTCTTACTAATCTTTTTTTCTTTCTTTTTTCTAACTAATCTATGTTTCTTTCTTTCTAACTAATCTTTTTTTCTTTCTTTCTAACTAATCTATCTTTCTTTCTTTCTTTCTTTCTTTCTTACTAATCTTTTTTTCTTTCTTTCTTTCTAACTAATCTATCTTTCTAACTAATCTTTCTTTCTTTCTTTTTAATTAACTTTCTTTCTTTCTTTCTTTCTTTCTTTCTAACTGATCTATCTTTCTTTCTTTCTAACTAATCTATCTTTCTTTTTCTTTCTAACTAATCTCTTTCTTTCTTTCTTTCTTTCTAACTAATCTATCTTTCTTTCTTTCTTTCTAACTAATCTTTTTTCTTTCTTTCTAACTAATCCATCTTTCTTTCTTTCTAACTAATCTATCTTTCTTTCTTTCTAACTTATCTATATTTCTTTCTTTCTCTTTCTTTCTTTCTTTCTTTCTTTCTAACTAATCTATCTTTCTTTCTTACTAATCTTTTTTTCTTTCTTTCTTTCTAACTAATCTATCTTTCTAACTAATCTTTCTTTCTTTCTCTTTAATTAATTTTCTTTCTTTCTTTCTAACTAATCTATCTATCTTTCTATCTTTCTTTCTACCTAATCTATCTTTCTTTCTTTCTTTTTAATTAACTTTCTTTCTTTCTTTCTTTCTTTCTAACTAATCTATCTTTCTTTCTTTCTAAATAAAAACTATCTTTCTTTTTCTTTCTAACTAATCTATCTACACTCACCGGCCACTTTATTAGGTACACCTGTCCAACTGCTCGTTAACACTTAATTTCTAAGCAGCCAATCACATGGCGCCAACTCAGTGCATTTAGGCATGTAGACATGGTCAAGACAATCTCCTGCAGTTCAACCCGAGCATCAGTATGGGGAAGAAAGGTGATTTGAGTGACTTTGAACGTGGCATGATTGTTGGTGCCAGAAGGGCTGGTCTGAGTATTTCAGAAACTGCTAATCTACTGGGATTTTCACGCACAACCATCTCTAGGGTTTACAGAGAATGGTCCGAAAAAGAAAAAACATCCAGTGAGCGGCAGTTCTGTGGGCGGAAATGCCTTGTTGATGCCAGAGGTCAGAGGAGAATGGCCAGACTGGTTCGAGCTGATAGAAGGGCAACAGTGACTCAAATAACCACCCGTTACAACCAAGGTGGGCAGAAGAGCATCTCTGAACGCACAGTACGTCGAACTTTGAGGCAGATGGGCTACAGCAGCAGAAGACCACACCGGGTGCCACTCCTTTCAGCTAAGAACAGGAAACTGAGGCTACAATTTGCACAAGCTCATCGAAATTGGACAATAGAAGATTGGAAAAACGTTGCCTGGTCTGATGAGTCTCGATTTCTGCTGCGACATTCGGATGGTAGGGTCAGAATTTGGCGTCTACAACATGAAAGCATGGATCCATCCTGCCTTGTATCAACGGTTCAGGCTGGTGGTGGTGGTGTCATGGTGTGGGGAATATTTTCTTGGCACTCTTTGGGCCCCTTGGTACCAATTGAGCATCGTTGCAACGCCACAGCCTACCTGAGTATTGTTGCTGACCATGTCCATCCCTTTATGACCACAATGTACCCAACTTCTGATGGCTACTTTCAGCAGGATAATGCGCCATGTCATAAAGCTGGAATCATCTCAGACTGGTTTCTTGAACATGACAATGAGTTCGCTGTACTCAAATGGCCTCCACAGTCACCAGATCTCAATCCAATAGAGCATCTTTGGGATGTGGTGGAACGGGAGATTCGCATCATGGATGTGCAGCCGACAAATCTGCGGCAACTGTGTGATGCCATCATGTCAATATGGACCAAACTCCCTGAGGAATGCTTCCAGCACCTTGTTGAATCTATGCCACGAAGAATTGAGGCAGTTCTGAAGGCAAAAGGGGGTCCAACCCGTTACTAGCATGGGGTACCTAATAAAGTGGCCGGTGAGTGTATCTTTCTATCTTTCTTTCTACCTAATCTATCTTTCTTTCTTTCTTTTTAATTAACTTTCTTTCTTTCTTTCTTTCTTTCTAACTAATCTATCTTTCTTTCTCACTAATCTCTTTTTCTTTCTTTCTTTCTAACTAATCTATCTATCTTTCTATCTTTCTTACTAATCAATCTTTCTTTCTTTCTTACTAATTTATCTTTCTTTCTTTCTTTCTTACTAATCTATCTTTCTTTCCTTTTTTCTTTCTAACTAATCTTTCTTTCTTTCTTTCTAACTAATCTATCTTTCTTTCTTTCTTTCTTTCTTTCTTTCTCACTAATCTTTTTTTCTTTCTTTCTAACTAATCTATCTATCTTTCTATCTTTCTTACTAATCAATCTTTCTTTCTTACTAATTTATCTTTCTTTCTTTCTTTCTTACTAATCTTTTTTTCTTTCTTTCTTTCTAACTAATCTATCTTTCTTTCTTTCTAACTTATCTATATTTCTTTCTTTCTTTCTTTCTTACTAATCTATCTTTCTTTCTAACTAATCTCTTTCTTTCTTTCTTTCTAACTAATCTATCTTTCTTTCTTTCTTTCTTACTAATCTTTTTTTCTTTCTTTTTTCTAACTAATCTATCTTTCTTTCTTTCTTTCTTTCTTTCTTTCTCACTAATCTTTTTTTCTTTCTTTCTAACTAATCTATCTATCTTTCTATCTTTCTTACTAATCAATCTTTCTTTCTTACTAATTTATCTTTCTTTCTTTCTTTCTTACTAATCTTTTTTTCTTTCTTTCTTTCTAACTAATCTATCTTTCTTTCTTTCTAACTTATCTATATTTCTTTCTTTCTTTCTTTCTTACTAATCTATCTTTCTTTCTAACTAATCTCTTTCTTTCTTTCTTTCTAACTAATCTATCTTTCTTTCTTTCTTTCTTACTAATCTTTTTTTCTTTCTTTTTTCTAACTAATCTATCTTTCTTTCTTTCTTTCTAACTAATCTTTTTTTCTTTCTTTCTTTCTAACTTATCTATATTTCTTTCTTTCTTTCTTACTAATCTATCTTTCTTTCTAACTAATCTATCTTTCTTTCTTTCTTTCTTTCTTACTAATCTATCTTTCTTTCTAACTAATCTCTTTCTTTCTTTCTTTCTAACTAATCTATCTTTCTTTCTTTCTTTCTTACTAATCTTTTTTTCTTTCTTTTTTCTAACTAATCTATCTTTCTTTCTTTCTTTCTAACTAATCTTTTTTTCTTTCTTTCTTTCTAACTTATCTATATTTCTTTCTTTCTTTCTTACTAATCTATCTTTCTTTCTAACTAATCTATCTTTCTTTCTTTCTTTCTTTCTAACTAATCTATCTTTCTTTCTTTCTTACTAATCTTTTTTTCTTTCTTTCTAACTAATCTATCTTTCTTTCTTTCTTACTAAACTATAAACTAATTAAACTTTAAACTTCTTTAAACTTCTTCAAACTTATTGGTCCAAACTTTCACAAGCCAACTTAAAGTTTGTCTCGACGAACTTTTTCTAGTTTCCATTATAACCAATTAAATCCAATAGAATTTCTGTAATGGTTTCTATACTTTTTTTTTGATGGCCAGTATCATGTGTGAAAGCTTTATCTTGTTTAGCTGTGGGAAGCAGAACTCTATAACTTGTTAACTGGTGGGACTGATATTTTTGTATGTTGAAAAGGATGTGCTTGTGTAACTGGGTGTAGTTGTATAATGTAGCAGAGAGTTATTGAAGTTTCTGTCTTTGATGTATATTTTTATGTTCATATGTTCTCAAATTAATAATAATAATAATGTGTCAGAGGGTGTGCTTTAGGTAGGCTACATCATACAGACGGCTTATAAGTGTTCATTAAATGGTATGGTTTTTATTCAGAAAAATTATTTTCTCTGGGGATGCTGGAGACACCCGCCCAAGGCTTCTAAGAAATTAAAGAGAAAAATACCCCTAGAGTCTGCGAGAGCGGGGGCGGAAGATGACTCGATGTTGGACAACATGGTTAACGACTTAGGAATGGAAACGGATATGAGTATGGAGAGTTAGACTAGTTCAAGATCTGCAGTTAGTAAAGTCATTGAACTCCAAGTTTGTGTCTGTGGCTGGAGCAAGGCGACAACGGTCAGGGGTTTGAAGGTTCATCAAGGGAAAATGAAATGCTTGAGGGAGAAGGGACAAGGGCCTCGCATTGATCAGTACTTCTTACGAAGTCAGTCAAGTCAGTCGAATGAAATCCAGCGACAGGAAGCAAACCACAGCTCGCAGGATATCAGCACCCCTGTCATAAGAGGAGAGGAGGGCTTGCACAGTTAGTGATGAACATATTCATACTTGTGAAACCGGTCAGACTAACCAGCATAAGAGAGAAAAGAACCTCAACGGGCATAGGCCTGGAGTTAGATGGCCAAGAGCTTGTGAGAAAACTGCATGGGATACGGTAAACACAGATCTATGCTTTGCATTGGAAAGATTAACTGGTACAGTTGAAAAGAAGCTGGATAAATTTGGGGACATTTACGCATATGGAAGTGAGAGGTTTGGTGTGGAAAAAAGGAAGGAAAAAGTACAAACTGCTCCTGGAATGTCTAGACGGCAGCAGAAAATTGAAGGGTTAGTTAGAGAAAGGAGACAGTTGAGGAAGCAATGGAAAAGAGCAGAACAAAGTCAGAAGGAGGGACTCAATCTCTTACAAAGGGACATAAAAGATAAGCTGGCAACATTACGCAGAGCTGAGCGTCTACGGAAACGCTACAAAAAGAAGGAACGTGCGAGGGCTAATTTCTATAAAGACCCATTCAAATTCGTAAAGAAGTTATTCACCAGTGAGAAGAATGGCACTTTAAAAGCATCTAGAGTTGAGCTAGAGAGATATTTGGAGGAAACGCATACAGATGCAAAAAGGCATGAGCATATGTCAATTCCATCAGACATACCACCTATCAACCCACCAGAATACCAAATGGAGGTCTGTGCACCTAAGTGGAAAGAGGTAGAGCAGGCTGTGAGAAAGGCAAGGGCTTCATCATCTCCAGGGCATAATGGAGTTCCGTACAGAGTATACAAGAGTGCTTCAGGAGTTCTGCGAATTCTGTGGAAATTGTTAAAAGTGGCATGGGAAAAACAGGTTGTACCTAGAGCATGGCGCAGAGCAGGTGGAGTCTTTATACCTAAAGAAAAAGATGCTACAAGCATCAGTCAGTTTCGTCCTATTTCACTATTAAACGTTGAAGGTAAGATTTTCTTCAGCATTATTGCCCAGAGATTGTCCACCTACCTATTAAAGAATGGCTTCATTGACACTTCAGTTCAAAAAGCGGGCATTCCAGGGTTCTCAGGATGCTTAGAACACATCAATGTTATCTGGCAACGAATTCAGTCAGCAAAAAAGGAGAGGAAGGAGCTCCATGTGACATTCCTGGATTTGGCTAATGCATATGGTTCAGTGCCACATGAGCTTCTTTGGGCAGCATTTGATTTTTTCAGAGTACCAATGTCAATAACAAATTTAGTGAAAGCCTATTTTGGAGATTTGCAATTTAGTTTCTCAACTCCAAAATTCAGCACTGCATGGCAATGCTTAGAGGTTGGAATAATGGCAGGATGCACAATTTCTCCACTGGCTTTTACCATGGCAATGGAAGTAATCATTAGGGCATTAAGATGGGTAGTAGGAGGAGAGCGCTTGGCTTCTGGGATGCGTCTACCACCAATCAGAGCATACATAGACGACATGACAACCATGACTACAACAGTAGCCTGCACTAATCGGTTATTGGGGAAGTTAACAGATAATATTGAATGGGCACGAATGCAATTTAAGCCCTCTAAATCAAGGAGCATCTCCATAGTTAAAGGAAAGGTAGTAGATAAAACATTCTTCATTAATGGTGAGGCAATACCAACAGTTTCTGAGAAGCCAGTGAAAAGTCTTGGGAGATGGTACGATGGAGATCTAAAGGACACAGTTCGAGTGGGAGAAGTTAGACGACAAGCAGTGGAAGGGTTGAAGAGCATAAATAGCTGTGCTCTACTAGGAAAACTAAAACTCTGGTGCTTTCAGTTTGGTCTACTGCCGAGGTTGCTGTGGCCACTGACTGTGTACGAGGTTTCTTTGACAACAGTGGATAAGCTGGAAGCGTTAATAAGTTCATACATCAGGAAATGGTTGGGAGTTCCACGCTGCCTCAGCAGAGTGGGACTTTATAGTAAAGGAATATTGCAGCTGCCAGTCTCTGCTTTAACCGAGGAGTTTAAGTGTGCCAAGGTCAGACTGGAAATTACATTAGTAGAGTCACGTGACAAATGTGTAAGGGAGGCAGCCCCTGTGTTAAAAACTGGTAGAAAGTGGTCAGCAAAGAAATCTGTAGTAGAGGCAAAGGCTGACCTTCAAATAGGGGATATCGTGGGACAGGTACAGCATGGAAGAGGGGGTTTTGGGCTCAGGTTAGCTCCTCCTAAATGGCACAAGGCAGGCCCAGCTCAAAGGAGGAAGCTGGTAGTCAACGAGGTGCGAAAGCAGGAGGAGAGGATGAGGAGTATAAAGGCCATTTCCCAGGCCAAGCAGGGAGAGTGGATGAGATGGGAGAGTGTGGAACAACGCAAAATGGGCTGGCAAGACCTTTGGTCAATGGAAGAGAGTAGGATCAGTTTCCTTATTAGGTCAACATATGATGTTCTCCCATCACCGCAGAACCTAAACCTCTGGGTAGGAGAGGATCCCTCTTGTCCTTTGTGTTCATCACCTGCCACATTAAGGCACATTTTGACAGGATGTAAGGTGGCTCTTAGCCAAGGTCGGTTTACTTGGCGCCATGACCAAGTACTGAGATGTTTGGCTTTAGCATTGGAAGGCAAGCGTAGTATGACCAATAAGTTGCCGCATGTTCTAGCAAAACATTACACGCAGAAGACAACATTCCTCCGCCCAGGCGAGCAACCACCAAGAAAAGGTGTTAACACCAATTCTCGGCCAGGACAACTGGAAGCTGCTAGGGACTGGAAGATGCTGGCTGATCTTGATCAATGGCTTATTTTTCCACCTGAGATTGCCACCACTAACCTACGACCAGACATTGTTTTGTGGTCTGGATCAGCACGCATTGTTCAACTGATAGAGTTGACAGTGCCATGGGAGGATGCTGTAGATGAGGCATATGAGAGGAAGAAACTGCGGTATGCTCATTTGGCCACTGAAGCAGAACAGCGAGGATGGAGAGTCCAGGTTTATCCAGTGGAAGTGGGTTGTCGAGGTTTTGTGGCACACTCTACAACCCGGTTCCTCAGGGACGTCGGATTCAGCGGCCAAGAGTTGCGTCGCACAGTAAAGAACTTATCTGAAGCAGCAGAAAGGAGCAGCAACTGGCTGTGGTTGAGACGGAAAGATTCTAGCTGGCAAGGTACAGGCCGCCACGCTACGGTTTCGTAGAATTCTTGAAAAACTTGAAGAGTCTGTTGGTTTATTTGTATAGGTTGTATAGTATAGGTTGTATAGTATACTATACAATTTGTATAGGTTGTATAGTATAGAATGACGGGTGGTTGGGTAGATATTGTGTTTTGCGTTAGGTGGTATGCCATACGGAACCGTTGCCACTGTAACTGCTTTAACGCACCAGTGGGGCTCGACAGCCTTAATCAATCGGGTTGGCGCGTATGGTTGGGTTGCGGAGAGATAGTGAGATTGTGGTTAGGTCTCAGCAGCAGGAGGGATGTAGAGGTCAGTAAGCTGGGCTGAGTTGAGTGGGGGACGGAGGGGGGTGACTCTGGGACGCCAGAGTCACTGTCGAGCCCTCTTGAGGTGTCGTGGGCTAGTCGACGAAACACTGAGGACGGAAGGTGCCCACTTGAAGACCCTAGAGATGTCCCCTACTCGGCTCAATCCAGACGGTTGTCGTGTTGGTCCACTAGGGAGACCACACTGTAGTTGCAGCCGTCGTGTGTGCTGACGCGCCAAGTACACTGCAGCCGTTAACGCCGGACAGAAGGGGAGTCACACCCTCATATGGAAAGAAGCGTAAATGGATGGAGAAGCATAGTTTACTGTAAAGCTACGTCTTAGTGTTGCTTATCTTGGCGAAAGCCGAGTACAAATCAGCATGAAGTTTTAACATCTACTCTCGTGTAATGGAAATCATTTCTCCAGTCTTTGGTGAAAGGCGATTTTCTTTTTAAAAAAAACAAAACAAACAATTTCACCAGCTTTAGAGAATATCCTCTCGCATGGAACAGATGGAGTAGCCTACACAAAAACAGCTTCACTTTTATAAGAAATACAGCCGCCAGGTTTCAAACCTGTCAACACTGGATTGGCCTGTAAAAGCAGTCGGGTGGTTTACTACAGGAGTGAACCAGTGTGTTTGCTTCAGACGTCATTTTCACGTGACGTAATGATACAAGCTCCGAAGCAGTGGTTCATTGCAAGGACCGTTCGAGTTTGAAGCAAGCTTCGGAGCGTCGGTGTCAGACGTAACATCACTAGCGATTGGATCTCTCTCTCTCTCTCTCTCTCTCTCTCTCTCTCGTGTGTGTTCCGTGACAAAAACGCAAAAAGAATCAATTATTACTATAATCAGCAGAGATTTATTGTAATGCTTTGCTTGCATTATGAAGAAAACAATTACATAAAGTAGAAAAGCTTATGTTTGGAGATCAGTGTTGCACTTTTACCAAATAAATAATACTGTGCAAGGAGGAAAAATTTAGCAAATACGATCGAGACAAAAAGATTAAGAGCACAAGTTAAGGAAAACTTGATTTTGGGTTTAGGTAATTGAGTCATGGTTTACAAAATTAGGAATGTTTTTTGAGTTGCAATATTAAGAGTGGGTTATTATTCTATTGTGTACTTCGCATATTGAGATTGCTAATTGTCAAAACCCTGGTTAAGCAAATAGGAAGTGCTCAACAATTTTAAGAAAGTGAAAACTAATTTTAGAGGGCAACCAAATCATATTATTGGGCTTATAAACCAAATTGATATTTCAAACATTGGATGTTGATTCAAGTACCTCAAACGAGGACAAAACAGATGATTGATGAGCCAGACCCTGGGTGTATGTACTAGCCTGGCCTCTCCCCAGTGATGACCCTCTACGACATGTAAAGTGTCTGGGTCGAAAAAAGACTACACTGCAAGAACACTTTTAATTGTATAATGGATATTTATGTTTGACATATTCTACATAACTGTGACAATAGCAGACAATGCTGAACCAATTTCATCCTTACACTTGTAACAATGTTTAATTGTTGTTTGATTAGGGAGCAGAGAATCTTTTACTTTTTCCATTGAAAGAAAAGCAAAACAACTGAAAGAAATGTATGGAGAAAGATGTTTGGTTCTTGTGCTCCTCCAGAGTATGGTGGCATAATCCAGTCACTGTAAAGGATGGTGACTTGTTTGACTCACTAGATAGCGTAACTGAGGGGGCTGGATTTTGAAACTACACTCTGGAAAAGGATAGTGAATGTGGGGCTTAGATAAGCCCCAGAGGAGGGAATGTTGAAGATTTTATTATTTGGAAATTAAGTAATTTAGCTATAATTTAGACACCATTATTTCTCTGTGTCTTTGGGGTGACTTTGAAGGACTGCAAGGCCTAAAATGCTGGGGTGACTTTGGAAGAGGAGAAAACATTTGCTGCCTAAAATATCTCGTCACTTGACAGGTGCCATTGTAATGATATAATAAATGATATTCACATCTGTCAGTAGTTTTAATCTTGTGGCTGATCAATGTAATATACAGTATAAATATTGCATTTGTCTCCACCGCAACAGCTAAAAATTCTGCAGTAAAAAATTAAATGAAAAGAAAAGGAAATTGTAGAAATTAAGCATTTATTCCAGAGATATTGAGGATTAAAATTAATTATATACAAGCAGTTAAATTACACACAGAGAAGATTTAATAATAATTAAGTTATAAAGCTTTATGTTTGAAATGGTTGATATAAAAACGTTAGATTGTTAGATTTATTTAGGTATGCAGAAAAATATACGTACAATGAATATGTAAGATAGTGCAAAAAGTTATAAGAAAAGTTAAAGAGTTATCTTTTCTAAGTGTCTGATGAGTTTATTGAATGACTTTTATGAAGTAAATGTAACATTGCTCTCAAAGCTTTCTTTGAGTGATTACATGTGACATAATTAAGTTTATTCATGATAATTCATTTAGAAATTAGTAGAAGAAAGGTATATTCAGTTAGGCTTGAACTGAGGAGCTATAATGAGAAGGAGCTGCAGCGTGTGAGATTAAACATTTTAAAAATGGTATTTATTGTTTAAATTTGGTAATAAGGTAGACAGAATTTGAAATGTAAAACTTTATAATGAAGCATATTGAGATTTAATGGATAGAAGGTGCACTACAATGTTATGTTCGTTCATCAACTAAAAAAGACTGACTAAAAGATTGATTTTTGAATTTAAGAAATTATCCAGTCCTATTTTGAATTAAAATTCATAGGGATCATGTAAGACAAAAACTGTCACAGTGTCTGGTTGTTCCTTGGGTTTATCAATAGAGGTCCTCAGTATTCACGGTGTCATCTCATTCTCACTACATTTCCCATCATCCTGTCTGTCACTGATTGTTCATTGCCTCACAGCTGTATCTCGTCACCCTGTTAGCACTTGTGTATATCTACCTGTTTCAGTGTTTGTCACGGAGTCCTTCTTGATTGTCACCACACTTCGGTTGCCTGCATTCTGTCCGCTTCTTGTTTTGTTTCATGTTTTGGACTGCTTTTCTGGATTCTTGACCTCTGCCTGAACTAGTTGTGAGTACGGATTTTCCCTTTAATAAAGTCATTGCGATTGGTAGTGATGGCCAAATGAAGCGTTTCGAAGCATTATTGCTTTCCGATACAATTGTGTCGAAAATGGTTCATTACTCGAAGCTTCATTCAGATAGAAATTGCAGCACCATCTCCTGGTGAAGTAAATGTAATGCAACAAAGCTGACAACCAGAAAATGCAAGTAGGCTTATGTTAACGCCCCGTTTATGACGTGTTTACAGAGGCGATCAAAGCTGAAAGTGTGTGTGTGTTTGTTACAGAATTATTGTGTCATTTAGACCACTACAGAATTATTTTTGTAGTGTGTTTGGCACATATTCCATTACGATTTAATGCCCCCACCAATAGAACCCAACACATAATCAGTAGAGACCCACAGACACCACTATAATTTCCATTATAACCAATTAAATCCAATAGAATTTCTGTAATGGTTTCTATACTTTTTTTTTGATGGCCAGTATCATGTGTGAAAGCTTTATCTTGTTTAGCTGTGGGAAGCAGAACTCTATAACTTGTTAACTGGTGGGACTGATATTTTTGTATGTTGAAAAGGATGTGCTTGTGTAACTGGGTGTAGTTGTATAATGTAGCAGAGAGTTATTGAAGTTTCTGTCTTTGATGTATATTTTTATGTTCATATGTTCTCAAATTAATAATAATAATAATGTGTCAGAGGGTGTGCTTTAGGTAGGCTACATCATACAGACGGCTTATAAGTGTTCATTAAATGGTATGGTTTTTATTTCAGAAAAATTATTTTCTCTGGGGATGCTGGAGACACCCGCCCAAGGCTTCTAAGAAATTAAAGAGAAAAATACCCCTAGAGTCTGCGAGAGCGGGGGCGGAAGATGACTCGATGTTGGACAACATGGTTAACGACTTAGGAATGGAAACGGATATGAGTATGGAGAGTTAGACTAGTTCAAGATCTGCAGTTAGTAAAGTCATTGAACTCCAAGTTTGTGTCTGTGGCTGGAGCAAGGCGACAACGGTCAGGGGTTTGAAGGTTCATCAAGGGAAAATGAAATGCTTGAGGGAGAAGGGACAAGGGCCTCGCATTGATCAGTACTTCTTACGAAGTCAGTCAAGTCAGTCGAATGAAATCCAGCGACAGGAAGCAAACCACAGCTCGCAGGATATCAGCACCCCTGTCATAAGAGGAGAGGAGGGCTTGCACAGTTAGTGATGAACATATTCATACTTGTGAAACCGGTCAGACTAACCAGCATAAGAGAGAAAAGAACCTCAACGGGCATAGGCCTGGAGTTAGATGGCCAAGAGCTTGTGAGAAAACTGCATGGGATACGGTAAACACAGATCTATGCTTTGCATTGGAAAGATTAACTGGTACAGTTGAAAAGAAGCTGGATAAATTTGGGGACATTTACGCATATGGAAGTGAGAGGTTTGGTGTGGAAAAAAGGAAGGAAAAAGTACAAACTGCTCCTGGAATGTCTAGACGGCAGCAGAAAATTGAAGGGTTAGTTAGAGAAAGGAGACAGTTGAGGAAGCAATGGAAAAGAGCAGAACAAAGTCAGAAGGAGGGACTCAATCTCTTACAAAGGGACATAAAAGATAAGCTGGCAACATTACGCAGAGCTGAGCGTCTACGGAAACGCTACAAAAAGAAGGAACGTGCGAGGGCTAATTTCTATAAAGACCCATTCAAATTCGTAAAGAAGTTATTCACCAGTGAGAAGAATGGCACTTTAAAAGCATCTAGAGTTGAGCTAGAGAGATATTTGGAGGAAACGCATACAGATGCAAAAAGGCATGAGCATATGTCAATTCCATCAGACATACCACCTATCAACCCACCAGAATACCAAATGGAGGTCTGTGCACCTAAGTGGAAAGAGGTAGAGCAGGCTGTGAGAAAGGCAAGGGCTTCATCATCTCCAGGGCATAATGGAGTTCCGTACAGAGTATACAAGAGTGCTTCAGGAGTTCTGCGAATTCTGTGGAAATTGTTAAAAGTGGCATGGGAAAAACAGGTTGTACCTAGAGCATGGCGCAGAGCAGGTGGAGTCTTTATACCTAAAGAAAAAGATGCTACAAGCATCAGTCAGTTTCGTCCTATTTCACTATTAAACGTTGAAGGTAAGATTTTCTTCAGCATTATTGCCCAGAGATTGTCCACCTACCTATTAAAGAATGGCTTCATTGACACTTCAGTTCAAAAAGCGGGCATTCCAGGGTTCTCAGGATGCTTAGAACACATCAATGTTATCTGGCAACGAATTCAGTCAGCAAAAAAGGAGAGGAAGGAGCTCCATGTGACATTCCTGGATTTGGCTAATGCATATGGTTCAGTGCCACATGAGCTTCTTTGGGCAGCATTTGATTTTTTCAGAGTACCAATGTCAATAACAAATTTAGTGAAAGCCTATTTTGGAGATTTGCAATTTAGTTTCTCAACTCCAAAATTCAGCACTGCATGGCAATGCTTAGAGGTTGGAATAATGGCAGGATGCACAATTTCTCCACTGGCTTTTACCATGGCAATGGAAGTAATCATTAGGGCATTAAGATGGGTAGTAGGAGGAGAGCGCTTGGCTTCTGGGATGCGTCTACCACCAATCAGAGCATACATAGACGACATGACAACCATGACTACAACAGTAGCCTGCACTAATCGGTTATTGGGGAAGTTAACAGATAATATTGAATGGGCACGAATGCAATTTAAGCCCTCTAAATCAAGGAGCATCTCCATAGTTAAAGGAAAGGTAGTAGATAAAACATTCTTCATTAATGGTGAGGCAATACCAACAGTTTCTGAGAAGCCAGTGAAAAGTCTTGGGAGATGGTACGATGGAGATCTAAAGGACACAGTTCGAGTGGGAGAAGTTAGACGACAAGCAGTGGAAGGGTTGAAGAGCATAAATAGCTGTGCTCTACTAGGAAAACTAAAACTCTGGTGCTTTCAGTTTGGTCTACTGCCGAGGTTGCTGTGGCCACTGACTGTGTACGAGGTTTCTTTGACAACAGTGGATAAGCTGGAAGCGTTAATAAGTTCATACATCAGGAAATGGTTGGGAGTTCCACGCTGCCTCAGCAGAGTGGGACTTTATAGTAAAGGAATATTGCAGCTGCCAGTCTCTGCTTTAACCGAGGAGTTTAAGTGTGCCAAGGTCAGACTGGAAATTACATTAGTAGAGTCACGTGACAAATGTGTAAGGGAGGCAGCCCCTGTGTTAAAAACTGGTAGAAAGTGGTCAGCAAAGAAATCTGTAGTAGAGGCAAAGGCTGACCTTCAAATAGGGGATATCGTGGGACAGGTACAGCATGGAAGAGGGGGTTTTGGGCTCAGGTTAGCTCCTCCTAAATGGCACAAGGCAGGCCCAGCTCAAAGGAGGAAGCTGGTAGTCAACGAGGTGCGAAAGCAGGAGGAGAGGATGAGGAGTATAAAGGCCATTTCCCAGGCCAAGCAGGGAGAGTGGATGAGATGGGAGAGTGTGGAACAACGCAAAATGGGCTGGCAAGACCTTTGGTCAATGGAAGAGAGTAGGATCAGTTTCCTTATTAGGTCAACATATGATGTTCTCCCATCACCGCAGAACCTAAACCTCTGGGTAGGAGAGGATCCCTCTTGTCCTTTGTGTTCATCACCTGCCACATTAAGGCACATTTTGACAGGATGTAAGGTGGCTCTTAGCCAAGGTCGGTTTACTTGGCGCCATGACCAAGTACTGAGATGTTTGGCTTTAGCATTGGAAGGCAAGCGTAGTATGACCAATAAGTTGCCGCATGTTCTAGCAAAACATTACACGCAGAAGACAACATTCCTCCGCCCAGGCGAGCAACCACCAAGAAAAGGTGTTAACACCAATTCTCGGCCAGGACAACTGGAAGCTGCTAGGGACTGGAAGATGCTGGCTGATCTTGATCAATGGCTTATTTTTCCACCTGAGATTGCCACCACTAACCTACGACCAGACATTGTTTTGTGGTCTGGATCAGCACGCATTGTTCAACTGATAGAGTTGACAGTGCCATGGGAGGATGCTGTAGATGAGGCATATGAGAGGAAGAAACTGCGGTATGCTCATTTGGCCACTGAAGCAGAACAGCGAGGATGGAGAGTCCAGGTTTATCCAGTGGAAGTGGGTTGTCGAGGTTTTGTGGCACACTCTACAACCCGGTTCCTCAGGGACGTCGGATTCAGCGGCCAAGAGTTGCGTCGCACAGTAAAGAACTTATCTGAAGCAGCAGAAAGGAGCAGCAACTGGCTGTGGTTGAGACGGAAAGATTCTAGCTGGCAAGGTACAGGCCGCCACGCTACGGTTTCGTAGAATTCTTGAAAAACTTGAAGAGTCTGTTGGTTTATTTGTATAGGTTGTATAGTATACTATACAATTTGTATAGGTTGTATAGTATAGAATGACGGGTGGTTGGGTAGATATTGTGTTTTGCGTTAGGTGGTATGCCATACGGAACCGTTGCCACTGTAACTGCTTTAACGCACCAGTGGGGCTCGACAGCCTTAATCAATCGGGTTGGCGCGTATGGTTGGGTTGCGGAGAGATAGTGAGATTGTGGTTAGGTCTCAGCAGCAGGAGGGATGTAGAGGTCAGTAAGCTGGGCTGAGTTGAGTGGGGGACGGAGGGGGGTGACTCTGGGACGCCAGAGTCACTGTCGAGCCCTCTTGAGGTGTCGTGGGCTAGTCGACGAAACACTGAGGACGGAAGGTGCCCACTTGAAGACCCTAGAGATGTCCCCTACTCGGCTCAATCCAGACGGTTGTCGTGTTGGTCCACTAGGGAGACCACACTGTAGTTGCAGCCGTCGTGTGTGCTGACGCGCCAAGTACACTGCAGCCGTTAACGCCGGACAGAAGGGGAGTCACACCCTCATATGGAAAGAAGCGTAAATGGATGGAGAAGCATAGTTTACTGTAAAGCTACGTCTTAGTGTTGCTTATCTTGGCGAAAGCCGAGTACAAATCAGCATGAAGTTTTAACATCTACTCTCGTGTAATGGAAATCATTTCTCCAGTCTTTGGTGAAAGGCGATTTTCTTTTTAAAAAAAACAAAACAAACAATTTCACCAGCTTTAGAGAATATCCTCTCGCATGGAACAGATGGAGTAGCCTACACAAAAACAGCTTCACTTTTATAAGAAATACAGCCGCCAGGTTTCAAACCTGTCAACACTGGATTGGCCTGTAAAAGCAGTCGGGTGGTTTACTACAGGAGTGAACCAGTGTGTTTGCTTCAGACGTCATTTTCACGTGACGTAATGATACAAGCTCCGAAGCAGTGGTTCATTGCAAGGACCGTTCGAGTTTGAAGCAAGCTTCGGAGCGTCGGTGTCAGACGTAACATCACTAGCGATTGGATCTCTCTCTCTCTCTCTCTCTCTCTCTCTCTCTCGTGTGTGTTCCGTGACAAAAACGCAAAAAGAATCAATTATTACTATAATCAGCAGAGATTTATTGTAATGCTTTGCTTGCATTATGAAGAAAACAATTACATAAAGTAGAAAAGCTTATGTTTGGAGATCAGTGTTGCACTTTTACCAAATAAATAATACTGTGCAAGGAGGAAAAATTTAGCAAATACGATCGAGACAAAAAGATTAAGAGCACAAGTTAAGGAAAACTTGATTTTGGGTTTAGGTAATTGAGTCATGGTTTACAAAATTAGGAATGTTTTTTGAGTTGCAATATTAAGAGTGGGTTATTATTCTATTGTGTACTTCGCATATTGAGATTGCTAATTGTCAAAACCCTGGTTAAGCAAATAGGAAGTGCTCAACAATTTTAAGAAAGTGAAAACTAATTTTAGAGGGCAACCAAATCATATTATTGGGCTTATAAACCAAATTGATATTTCAAACATTGGATGTTGATTCAAGTACCTCAAACGAGGACAAAACAGATGATTGATGAGCCAGACCCTGGGTGTATGTACTAGCCTGGCCTCTCCCCAGTGATGACCCTCTACGACATGTAAAGTGTCTGGGTCGAAAAAAGACTACACTGCAAGAACACTTTTAATTGTATAATGGATATTTATGTTTGACATATTCTACATAACTGTGACAATAGCAGACAATGCTGAACCAATTTCATCCTTACACTTGTAACAATGTTTAATTGTTGTTTGATTAGGGAGCAGAGAATCTTTTACTTTTTCCATTGAAAGAAAAGCAAAACAACTGAAAGAAATGTATGGAGAAAGATGTTTGGTTCTTGTGCTCCTCCAGAGTATGGTGGCATAATCCAGTCACTGTAAAGGATGGTGACTTGTTTGACTCACTAGATAGCGTAACTGAGGGGGCTGGATTTTGAAACTACACTCTGGAAAAGGATAGTGAATGTGGGGCTTAGATAAGCCCCAGAGGAGGGAATGTTGAAGATTTTATTATTTGGAAATTAAGTAATTTAGCTATAATTTAGACACCATTATTTCTCTGTGTCTTTGGGGTGACTTTGAAGGACTGCAAGGCCTAAAATGCTGGGGTGACTTTGGAAGAGGAGAAAACATTTGCTGCCTAAAATATCTCGTCACTTGACAGGTGCCATTGTAATGATATAATAAATGATATTCACATCTGTCAGTAGTTTTAATCTTGTGGCTGATCAATGTAATATACAGTATAAATATTGCATTTGTCTCCACCGCAACAGCTAAAAATTCTGCAGTAAAAACACATTGCGGAAATTACATTTTTGCTAATATTGCAGATGGCAGCTAGCAAGGTCTGTTACATCAGTTTTGACTTTTAGCACCAAATATACATGTATTCAACAGCATTATCAATCCATTTTTAAAATGTAGTTCAAAATACACAATTTCTAAACTGAATGGTAAGGATGCACAAAAAGTACTTCAGAAGAAGGGATGATCTTTATCTTATTTTTCTGGATCTTGTATGGGACCTAAGCGAAGTTCAAGTATGTAAAGTATTTGTTGAGCAGTGTTTTTAGTTTACTTTTGTATTTAGAAATTATCTTAATTATTAGACTCAAACGAAATTAGATTACAGTTAAGAGCCGTAAACTACTAGTAACTACAGCTGTCAGTAACTTTAATTTTGAATTCTAATTCTGACCATCATACAATATTTTCACAAATTACTCAGTTTTTGTCCAATTTACTTCAGTTTCTCTAGTTGTGTGGATCCACTTGACACAGTCTTAAGTAAATCCATTATTACAATTACTGTATTTTTTAAAGTCTCCCTGCAGTCACTAATTTTATCTCTTAAAACTCATATTTGATCACCAAACTGATACATTCAAATTCACATTATCAAACAGCTAATAATGTTGCTAATGTTACACAAGCCATGTTCCTGTTCAACAACTCAGTCACACAGCTGCCTTCCAACAATCAGCATCCTTAGAAATGCATTGAACAAGTCAGAACGTCAGTGGAGAAAGGCATATAGTTCATCATAATCTTACATCATCGTACATCATACATAATTAACCCAGTATATTGCTAAATGTACCTGATTTTTCATATCAACAGAAAAATGTACCAGGAAAATCTGGCTTCTCTTGCTTCACTGTATACTTAGATATGCTAAAGGCTGCTCGCATCTTGACGTGATTGGTAAAGGTAGTTTGTGAGAAACACCAGTGATTTCAAAAAGCGGTTTCAAGACTGCCTTTTTTCACCACAGTCTTAAGGGGAAAAAACTCAGCAATGGTGTTGTGCATGAATTTTCACGTGATTGGTCTTAAATCATATTAAAAACACCACAGAGACATATAAACAACATTAAAAGCTTGATTTTCACCAGTTTTCTTTGCCACATTTATCATGTTTTATAGCTTTGTAAACCACTTTGTAACATGTTTCGAAAAGTAAAATAATTTTTTATTATTTAACATTGACAATAGTTTACAGTGGAAAAGACACCAAAGTCCTGGTTATCTCTGAGGTTAAAAATGAGTTGTGTCCCTTTCGTCTCTGCAAAATAAATGAATGGTAAATGTAAACTAGTAAAACCTCAACAAATTCAAAGACAGACCTGAAGTTGGAGACGCGAGAGAGGGTCTGGTTGATATCAGGTTGGTCAGCAAGCAAGTTGGTTTCTAGGTTGACGAATCTCAGAAGAAGCCTCTGATCTCAACTGCACAGATCCAGTGCTTTTATAGGAAGCTCATTGGCCACACCTTCACAACACCTGGATGATTCTTCATTTTTTGGTTGGCGGAGCTGCAAAGAAAAGAAGCTTCACCTTTTACACTGTCATAAAAAAAACATGCAAAACTTGTACCTTTAAGGGGACAATGGCTTTTCAGTGAGGTTGTACTAATATGAAGTGAAGGTGACATGACGTGTCACCAAATATGGTGTCCCATACTTGGAATTTGTGCTCTGCATTTCACCCATCCTAGTGGGCGAACCACACTGGGAGCAGGCGTATTATGAAGGTAGAATTGTTTCTTTATTATTCAATCAAAAAAAAGGTTGCTTCAATCCCAAAAAATATTTTCAATTAAAAAAACCTTCACTTCAATGAAAAAAAAACTTTTCAATCAAAGAAAAGTATTTGAATCCAAAAATATATTTGAGACTCAAAAAATACATTTGAACACTGCTTTTCTTTGATTGAAAATGTTTTCTTTGATAGAAGTCAATTTTTCTTTGTTTAAAGCAACCTTTTTAATTGAAGTAACATTATTTTTTGATTAGACCATATAATGGGTAGGACATTTGTGTCTTTATCATTCAATCAAAAAAGAAGTTGCTTCAAACAAACAAACAACAGAATCAATCAAAAAAGTCACTTCAATGAAAAGATAAACATTTTCAAATATAGAAAATCGTTTTTGAATGCAAATACAATATTTGAGACTCCAAAAATTGCTTTTGAACACTTTTTTTTTTATTATTGAAAATGTTCTCTTTGATTGAAGTAATCTTTTTTGTGTTTGGGCCATACATGGGTAGGACATTTGTGTCTTAATCATTCAATTCCAAAAAAGTTGTTTCAATCAAAAAAAATATTTTCAAAGAAAAAAATGTTCAAATGCAAAAAAAAATTACCCCGTGAATAAAAAAAGTATTGAAGAGAATGTGTTTTTTCGTTGTTTTAGTTTTTTTTTTTTATTTGAAGTGCAAAAAGTTTTGAAGTTAAATTTTTTTGATTGAATCATTTTGACACAAACGTTCCGCAGTGGGCGGGTGCTTCTCTATTGGTCAGACATGTTTGATTGACAAGTGTCTACACCAACGACATCTTTCTGACAAAGAAGTCATGTTCGCCACTCGCCAGCAAGCTTTTTGCCAGCAAGTGTAGGGAGCAGCCGTGAATTTGTCGGCGTATTACGGAGCCCGGGAAGTCACCTGTTGGAAAAATAATAACAATCCGTGGGGACGGTTTTGCAATCCGTCCCCTCAGTTTATAAACCGTAGGTTACTGACGAATTCTCAAACTGTTCCCTCGGTTTAACAAATCGTGCCCACTTATTAATAAACCGTACATACGAGTTCCTAATCCGCGCTCTCAGATTTGTAAACCGTGCCTTCAGTTTTTGCAATCTGTACCCACAAATTCATAAACCGTGCCCATGCTTTCGCAATCCGTTCCCACGGGTTTGTAAACTGTACTCACGGATTTGTGGCCCCTCCCCCAGTCTGTGCCGGCCGATTTAGGCTACGCATTACGTTGTGTGTTTTTTTTTTCCAAAACTGTAAAAGGTTGTAATAGGTTATATAAAAATAAAAATTATGATTATTACATTTAGGCTACATATTTAGAAGATGCTTTTATCCAAAACGACTTACAAAAAGAGGAACACAGCAATTAGTCAAATGTCAGTCATAATACAGGTTAGACAATAATTTTTATTGTGTATTAAGTGGTCTTATACTGCGACTGCATGCTTCAAGTGATTCTCAATTGTAGCAGGTATGGGGTGGAAAAGGCCTATGATTTAATATGAATGACGTGCATCAAAATCTTTTGTGATAATCTTAGCACTTTATTATTATTGTCTAACCTGTATTACCTATTTTATCCAAAACTGTAAAAGGTTAGGTTATAGACTAATAGGCTAATAAGCCTATGCAAATAAAGCATTGATGAATTAGCCTATTATTTTATTTAAAATTATTTTATTTTATGACAAACATATTACTGTATTACTAAGTGAACTCATTTATAGTTATAAACTCTAATAATTATTATTATTAGCCTACAATTTAGGCTACATATTTAGAAGACGCTTTTGTCCAAAACTTACAAAAAAAGGAACAAAGCAATTCGTCAAATATAAGTCATAATACACGTTAGACAATACTAATAATAAATAGCTAAAATGATCACAAATAACCACAAGACTTTGACGCTCATCTATTTAAATCGTCTACTTCAACATATTCGTGGAGCGCGCACTGCATTGAGGCGCCGGCGAGATCACTTACATTTTCCTTTCAACAGTGGAAACAACTTAAAATACTCCATAATACAGAAAAGAATAATACATTTTATTTGTGTTAACTCACAATAACAAGAAAACAATGTGCTTTTGTAAAATAACTTTCATGGTCTCCCTGACATGGAGCGCATCTCATAAATTAACTGAAAAACAGCGTATAGCCTCACAGACATAAAAATACCTCGGCTATATAAAGCTTAAATGTCCACTTTTAAACGAACAAATTAAAATCGAAAGCAAATAGCATACCGTCTGATTATGTAATCTGTATGAAAGGTGCATTTCTGAAGGCGCCCCTTTACAGCGGAGATGACACAAATCCGTTAGTAGCCTACAGTTTACAAACCCGTGGGAACGGATTGCGAAAGCGTGGGCACGGTTTAGGTATTTGTGGGTAGCCTACAGATTGCAAAAACTGAAGGCACGGTTTACAAATCTGAGAGCGCGGATTAGGAACTCGTATGTACGGTTTATTAATAAGTTGGCACGATTTGTTAAACCGAGGGAACAGTTTGAGAATTCGTCAGTAACCTACGGTTTATAAACTGAGGGGACGGATTGCAAAACCGTCCCCACGGATTGTTATTTTTCCAACAGGTGACTTCCCGGGCTCCGTAATACGCCGACAACTTCACGGCTGCTCCCTCCACTTGCTGACAAAAAGCTTGCTGGCGAGTGGCGAACATGACTTCTTTGTCAGAAAGATGTCGTTGGTGTAGACACTTGTCAATCAAACATGTCTGACCAATAGAGAAGCACCCGCCCACTGCGGAACGTTTGTGTCAAAATGATTCAATCAAAAAAATTTGAACTTCAAAACTTTTTGCACTTCAAATTAAAAAAAACTAAAACAACGAAAAAACACATTCTCTTCAATACTTTTTTTATTCACGGGGTAATTTTTCTTTTTGCATTTGAACAATTTTTTCTTTGATTGAAAATATTTTTTTTGATTGAAACAACTTTTTTGGAATTGAATGATTAAGACACAAATGTCCTACCCATGTATGGCCCAAACACAAAAAAGATTACTTCAATCAAAGAGAACATTTTCAATAATAAAAAAAAGTGTTCAAATGCAATTTTTGGAGTCTCAAATATTTTATTTGCATTCAAAAACGATTTTCTATATTTGAAAATGTTTATCTTTTCATTGAAGTGATTTTTTTGATTGATTCTGTTGTTTGTTTGTTTGAAGCAACTTCTTTTTTGATTGAATGATAAAGACACAAATGTCCTACGCATTATATGGTCCAATCAAAAAACAATGTTACTTCAATTAAAAAGGTTGCTTTAAACAAAGAAAAATTGACTTCTATCAAAGAAAACATTTTCAATCAAAGAAAAGCAGTGTTCAAATGTATTTTTTGAGTCTCAAATATATTTTTGGATTCAAATACGTTTTTTCTTTGATTGAAAAGTTTTTTTTTTCATTGAAGTGAAGGTTTTTTTAATTGAAAATATTTTTTGGGATTGAAGCAACCTTTTTTTTGATTGAATAATAAAGAAACAAATCTACCTTCATAGCGTATGGGGAGGGATTTGGTGCCTTGCTTAAGGTTTGCTCAGTTGTGGGTAATGAAGAAAAGAGAGCACTGTTCATTCACTCCCCCCACCTACATTTTCTGCCGTTACTGAAACTTAATCCCGCAACCTTCTGGTTACAAGTTCGAGAATTTCAACTTTAGGCCATAACTGCCCTATATAGGTGCATTTCCATACCTTTACAGCTTGTTCCTTTTAAGAGGCAATTATGTTGCCTTTGTGACTAACTTGGAACTCATTGTTTATTATCGTTGAAAAACACTGCAAGATGCAAGAATAAAACAATTATAACATTTAGCTGAATTGTTGCCGATAAGATCAGCATTTAATTTCCCATTATTATAAAAATAATTACTGTATTAAAAAAATGATTTGCTGGTGCATATTGAAGAGAACAACAATTAAAAAAACAAAACTCAGAACTGCTAAATTTAGCTGCTCCGTGATCTGTGAATTCTTAAGTAGTCAAGTTCTACTTCTCCCCCTGATTTTTGTTTTTTCAAAATACTCTATTTTCTGTTGAAGACTTCTAGTGAACGAATATCACCCTGTGTCATTTGTCACACAATGATGCAACAAATAAAAAGGAAAAGTGGGCTATACACTGCCCACCTCTGTATCATTGCTTTGTGCAGACTCTTCTGTAGGCCTTTCTATACATGTGAACTCCTGTCAGAAATAATAGGCATAGGCACAAGTATAAATCAATTAAAGTTATTTATGCACTTGCAGGTAGTCTACTTCCTCCAAAGGACATTCATCTGAGAAGGTTTCTTCACTCTCCAGTGCAATGTGATTAATAACTCATGGCAAAATATTTTTATATTAACATAAGTTTATCAGTTTTTACTTTCACAAGTCAAAGCAATTTATCATTACTCAAGATTTAGTTGAAATGACTACACCAGCCAATTTGGATTATAGACCTACTTAATTTAATGCAGCAACAAATTCTTTCACAGTGTACTAAGATAATTTAAATCTCATTTACCAGTAATGAAGGTGTTGCTGCTACTGGTCCCTGGATGTGGGTCTGGAAGAGCTGAACCCAGGGATGCCCTTCACGACAGGTCAATTCACATTCAACCCAAGGGTCAGCTCTTCTGCCAGGGTGCAGGAGCATCTGGGTTTTTTTCTCAGCCTTTTTCTTGGTTGCTTTTATAAACAGACAATCATTTATTTAACAGTGCCTTTTTAAAAGAGACTAGTAGGCCTATAAGTAGGCCTAGTAAAAATTACCATTATGTAGAATATTTTTGTACTTCACTTTCACCATGTTCACTATAGTGTAGTGACTCTGACATGACAGTGAACAAAGTAATTATGAAATTATTAAAATACAACAAAAAAAACTAACATGCAATTAAAACTAACAACTAACAATTAAAACATCTAACATGGCCACCACAAACGCATTTAATTTGTCTGCTACTTTTGCCAGCACTCTTTGCACACTTTGAGGTGTTCCTTGGCGTTTTAATTAAAGACTCGAATTCGGCATAACCTTCCATTTTTAAAAGCTCTTGTTCTGCTTGGGAGAAAATGATGGCAATGATGAACAGCCAATAGCAGCGTTGCTGATCACTGTTTCTACTATCGATACATATCCCCTTTTAAACCAACGCATGAACGCGCAATTATCTCAATAACTCAATCCACCGATACTAATCATAAACAACAGGAGTGTTTGAAGAACCCAATTAGCCGGATCATGATTAGCACGATGATATTATCTTGGATGTCTCATCTGATCCCGGATGTTTTAAGCAACGTACGAAGAACGAGCCCCAGTTCTCCTCTGGCCAAAGAACGAACAGTGTGGGATTATTATTCAGGTAGAATTATGATAGAGTATCAGATTGCCGCATCCATAGATATGACCCCTTGTATTTTTGTATCTTGCAAATTCCACCTGACTAGAGCCTGATGACAAGGTGCAAAAGTAAGTGAGAGTGTTTGAGAACTGATAGCTAATTATCTGAACATTCAGTTATACAAATCCCAGTAAAAACTTCTGAGATAAAGGATATAAAAGACAACCTCACACAAATGAAGATACTATCTTACACTCTTACATCCTCTGTTACAGGTTGTGTAGACAGTGGCGGTTCTACATTGAATTACACCCTGGGCAAGTATAATTTAAGCCCCTTCGAGCATAATTTTGCAGTGTAATAACTGAACCTGTCAACAGTTGCAAAGCATAATATTATGGTGAAATTAGATCTCGTGTTTGAGTTTAGGGTTGTGCCGATGGACGATATCATCGTAACCCGACTATACGCGCCAACCCATTTGACTACAGGCTGTCGAGCCCCACTGCCGTCGCTAAAGCGGGCTCAGTGGCAACGGTTCCGTATGGCATACTACATACCGCAAAACACAAATCCTCATTCACACAAAATATACAGGAATGTAATAACTATACAACCTATACAAATAAACCAGCCGGCTCTTCGAGTTTTTCAATAATTCTTTGAAACCAGAGTGTGGCGGCCTGTACCCTGCCAGCCAGAATCTTTCCGTCTCAACCACAGCCAGTTGCTGCTCCTCTCTGCTGCTTCAGATAAGTTATTTACTGTGCAACGCAACTCTTGGCCACTGAATCCAACGTCTCTGAGATACCGGGTTGTAGAGTGTGCTACAAATCCTCGACAACCCACTTCCACCGGATAAACCCGGACTCTCCATCCTCGCTGCTCTGCTTCATTGGCCAGATGAGCATAACGCAGTTTTTTCCTCTCATATGCCTCATCTACAGCATCCTCCCATGGCACTGTTAACTCTATCAGGTGAACAATGCATGCTAATCCAGACCACAACACGATATCTGGTCGAACGTTAGTAGTGGCAATATCAGGTGGAAAAATAAGCCGTTGATCAAGATCAGCCAGCATCTTCCAGTCCCTAGCAGATTCCAGATGTCCTGGGCGAGAATTGGTTTTAACACCTTTTCTTGGTGGTTGCTCTCCTGGGCGGAGGAATGTTGTCTTCTGTGTGTAATGTTTTGCTAGAACAGGTGGCAACTTATTGGTCATGTTACGCTTGTCTTCCAATGCTAAAGCCAAACATCGCAGTACTTGGTCATGGTGCCAAGTAAACCGACCTTGGCTAAGAGCCACCTTACATCCTGTCAAAATGTGCCTTAATGTGGCAGGTGATGAACACAAAGGACATGAGGAATACTCTGGAGAACATCATATGTTGACCTAATAAGGAAACTGATCCTATTCTCTTCCATCAACCGAAAGTCTTGCCAGCCCATCTTGTGTTTTTCCACACTCTCCCATCTCATCCACTCTCCCTGCTTGGCCTGTGAAATGGCCTTTATACACCTCATCCTTTCCTCCTGCTTTCGCACCTCATTGACTACCAGCTTCCTCCTTTGAGGATTTAGGATTGAGGATGCCTTGTGCCATTTAGGAGGAGGAGCTAAACTGAGCCCAAAACCCCCTCTTCCAGGGTGTACCTGTCCCACGATATCACCAATTTGAAATGCAGCCTTTGCCTCTACTACAGATTTCGTTGCTGACCACTTTCTTCCAGTTTTTAACACAGGTGCTGCCTCCTTTACATATTTGTCGCGTGACTCTACTAATGTCATTTCCAGTCTGACCTTGGCACACTTAAACTCCTCGGTCAAAGCAGAGACTGGAATGTCTAGGATCATTTGATTTGCTGACCTAAGAGACCTAGAAGGTTTATGTATATGAAGGAGATTGACTAGATATGGTGGGGCTAAATTATGCAATGTTTTGTGTTCAAAAATCAATCATTTAAAATCAATTCTGAACTGCACAGGCAACCATTTAAGTGAGGCTAAAATCGGTGTTACATGCTGCTTTTTACAGGGTTTCCGCGGGGCATTAAAAAGCTTTAAAAGTACTTAAATGGATTTGGTGAAAATTAAGGCCTTAAATGACATTAAAAAGCATTAAATTTGATTCCTACAGGCATTAAAAATGTTGCTAGTTTTGAAGAGAATTTTATGTCCATTTATTTGAATATAGCCTTCAAAATTAATCATTTTTATTTGCTGTCGCAAAATGGACGTCAGTGTGATAAACACGCGGAACCAGTTTGGGAACTGCTTCTGGCCGGAGCAAAATTGCTGTGATGCGGAGGGGACGCGCGTGGGCATTTTGTACAACGGCGAACCTAGGAAAACTCGAAAAATGGGGAAGGGGAAATTCCAGACGAAGTGGCTGGAAAACAAAGATTTTAAGACCTGGTTGCAGCCCGTTAGTGGAAAAAGTGATGAAGGATTTTGCGGGGTTTGTAAGAAAGCAATTAAATTGGGGACAATGGGAATCAGCGCCATAAAATCACATATGCAATGTGACGGCCACAAATCGTCAGTAAGAGTGAGACAGCAAACAACTAACGTTATGTCTAGTTTTTGCCGTGGGCGTCAAATCTGCAAACATTACGACGACAACTGATGCTGTAGCCAACATTGCAGTAGCAAAATCGAGCGACATTCGATCAACATTTGTCTCGAATGCGACTTTGCAGGCAGAGGTGATGTGGTGTCTGAACACTGCTGTCCATCACCACTCCTACGCATCTAATGAAGGTATTTGAGTTGTTCCAGGCAATGTTTCCTGATTCTGAAATCGCCAAATCTTTCTCTTGTGGCAAGGACAAAACCAGCTACATTTTAAAATTTGGACTTGCCCCATACTTCAAAAATCAACTGATTACTGCAGTTAACAATGCAGGACCATTTGTGCTGATGTTTGATGAGAGTTTAAACCACTTAACAAAAAATAAACTAGATGTCCATGTTCGATTTTGGGATGCTGGTTGTGTCCAATCCCGTTATCTGGGATCATAGTTCATGGGACATTCAAAGAGTGAGGACCTACTGCACCATTTCAAAGTAAACGTTATAATTGTTCTTTTGTTCATGCATTTACTCATTCTGTCACGTGATAATCAGGAAACATTAACGAGGACTCAATTGCAGGAAAACAAGGTAAGATTTTAATTAACCAACTAAACAAAATACAAAGTACAAACAAAACTCCCGCGTGGGGGAAAAACCAGAACAAATACTAACAAGGAAAAAAACACTAGGAACGAGAAACAGGAACTTAGACAAACGAACCAGCACCGGACTGAAAACACAAAGGAGGCTATAAAGGAAACACACAGGACGGTAACGAGACAACAGGTGAGGAATGTTAATTACTAAACAGATAACGAGAAGGGAGGAGTTAACAATTAGACAAAGCACAGGAATAATCAGGAGCCATGTGCTCACATGAAACTAGACTAATATAAACACGAGACAAACAGGAAATGGCACCACACAGAACTAGTAACAAAAGCAGAAGTGACAGAACCATGACATTACTCCCCCTCAAAGGGGACCGTCCCCAACTCAGGGACATCAAACAAAACCAAAAACACAAGAAAACAAACAGACCAGACAACCACATCAGAAACACTAAAAGAGGGAGGGAACCCAAACCAGTCCATAATCGCATAGCGGTAAAAAGTCCAAGCAGGCCAGGGAGGGTTAAACCAGATAGTGCAGGCCTACAGGGCGAAGCAGGCTGTGCAGACGACCAAGGCGGAGCAGGTCGTGCAGATGACCAGGGCGGAACAAGCTGTTTGGGTGACCCTGGTGAAGAAACCCTCTCGGACGGCCCAAGAGCAGTCTCTGGATCGGCAGACATAGCATGAACAGTCTCTCTATCAGCAGATATGACAGGAACGGTCTCTGAATCCTCAGACTTGACCTGAACGAGCTCTGGATCAACAGACGTGACAGGAACATTCTCTGAATCATCAGACGTGACCTGAACAGTCGCTGGATCATCAGACGTGACCTGAACAGTCTCTGGATCATCAGATGTGACCTGAACAGTCTCTGGATCCTCAGACGTGACCTGAACAGTCTCTGGATCATCCAATGTAACATGAACAGTCTCTGGATCATTAGACGTGACCTGAACAGTCTCTGGATCATCAGACGTGACCTGAACTCTCTTCTTCCTCCGCTTTCGTGAGCGTGTAGTCTCTACCAGCTGCTCTACAACCCCTGAGGTCTTAGCAGGGAGAGTAAAGCCCTCTGGATCCCTCGAAGTAGGATCATCCAGGACCACCGGGGTTGGTACCGTTGAAGTCGAAACCTCCAGGACAATCAGGGTTTTCTTCCTCCTGCGATGATCAGTACGAGACAGTGCAGGCAACCCCGCCTCTGGGAATACAATGGCTGGCCACTCTGGAAGTTTCCTCTCGGGATCCAGAGCATTGATGAAACCCCAGAAGTCGAACTCCTTCAGTATCCCCATCTCCACTGCACTGAGTGCTTTGTCAAGTGCAAAATTAAAAAGGTCCTTGAGGGCCATCTTCCCCAGGCTCAGTCCCTCAGCCACTGAGCTGAATCTTAGGGCAAAGTCTCGGAGATTCACACCCTCCTGATGGAGAGAAACCAACGCGTTGAATTTCATAACCTGTTCATATTGAGGGCAGGTAATCGAAGGGCCAGGTGACTGGTATGACGTTTTCCGCTGAGTCCTCATTCTAGGCTGGTTCATTCTGTCACGTGATAATCATGAAACATAAACGAGGACTCAATTGCAGGAAAACAAAGGTAAGATTTTAATTAACCAACTGAACAAAATACAAACAAAACTCCCGCATGGGGGGAAAAACCAGAACAAATACTAACAAGGCAAAAACACTAGGAACAAGAAACAGGAACTTAGACAAACGAACCAGCACTGGACTGAAAACACAAAGGAGGCTATAAAGGAAACACACAGGACGGTAACGAGACAACAGGTGAGGAATGTTAATTACTAAACAGATAACGAGAAGGGAGGAGTTAACAATTAGACAAAGCACATGGCACAGGAATAATCAGGAGCCATGTGCTCACATGAAACTAGACTAATATAAACACGAGACAAACAGGAAATGGCACCACACAGAACTAGTAACAAAAGCAGAGGAGACAGAACCATGACACATTCTAACTGATTAGAAACTGAAGGAAAAAGATTAGGCTTTTTATCCTATCTTTCCATCTAGTGGACAACCTTAGTATTGCAGCCTTCATTTTGTCAGTTGTGTGATGGTTCATATTATCCTATTCTTCAATGATTACTATTTTTTTGGTAGTGATATTTTTATTTATTATTAAAGCAAATTTGCAATAACCAAACAAGTCTGTAACATATTTTCAGCATTTTTTGTTGGTGTTTCATCATTTATTTATTTCTGTTCTCAGAAATGTGTGCACCTACTGGCCCCAACGTGAACTTTAAGTTCATCAATAATTTCCAGCAAGAACATGGTGATCTAAATGGAGGTCGGCAGCTAATTTCGGTTGGGAGCTGTGGACTGCACACGGTACACAATTCATTCAAGACTGGCTTCTCCACATGGAATATTGAAAAAACTGCTGAGAGCAATGCACTTTGTTTTTCACAATGTCCCTGCAAGAAGGGAAGATTTTACAAAACTTACTGGCTCATCTCTTTTTCCTCTCCCATTCTGTGGACACAGATGGGTAGAAAATCTGCCTGTTGCAGAGAGAGCCATTGAGGTATGGCCAAAGCTGAAAGAATATGTGGAACCAGTCCGTAGAAAAGAACTACCAAACCCTGGTACCTCTTCATTTGATACCATTGAAGCAGCAAATAAAGATCCCCTGATCTTAGACAAACTTCAGTTTTTCTTGGCGTTATCCAGAACGTTTGGTCCATTCTTGAAGAAATACCAGACTGATGAGCCAGTCTTGCCATTTCTGTGCAAAGACTTGACAGAGTTAATTATGGTAATAATCTAATTTCTGCTTCATTTTAATGGCTATTTTTGTTTTGTTTTATAATAAATTTTGAAGTGGGTATAGACTACCACATTGAATAACTGTATACCTGTGTAGGATGGAATAACAAAGCTTGTTAACAGGATGTTAAATAATTAGACAAATTTGTTTTTCCTTTTTGTAGTCTGGTGAGACATTTCATCAAAAGGGAGCTACTCCAAGACATCACTCCCTTTAAACTGACCAAACTTGACACTGATGACCAGAAGAACTGCGTCAATCCAAGCAACACTGACATTGGATTGGGTGCTGACTCTATCATTAAGGTAATGCATTGTTACTGTTTTATATGCATAAACTTTAAACTACACTGCATTCATACCTGATATATTACTATATAACTAACATGATGTGTGCTATCCCTCCTTGATAGGCTCTTCAGAGCAAATCAAGCAACAGAGTAGGTGACCTGACTGTCCTCGAATTTAGAAGGGACTGCACAATGTGCCTCTCCAGAATGGTTAAGAAAATGCAAGAAAAGAGCCCTTTGAAATACCCCACTGTCAGGCAGATTGCATGCTTAGACCCCTCCGTCATGAGCAGAGACCCAGAATGGTGCAAGGGAAAGATGAAGTCTCTAGTTCAAAGATTTCTGCAGGACAAGCAGTTGACAGGAGTTTCAGCTGGTAGGAATATTATAGGAAAATAAAGGTGTTCTCAGTACTTCTACTTATTCTTCAAAATGTTCTTAAGATCAGTTTAAGTTTGTTTTTAAATGTGCTTGCTTAAAAAGAGTAGGGTGTGATATGGGAGTATGATATGGGCTTAAACAGTAAATAATTAGATATTACATATTTTAAAAGCATTAGTCTTACTCTCATGTTCAAAATCAGATTAAACAAATACATTTACATCAATATCCTGTACCAGGTACCCAGCAAACATTTGGACGTTTAATGACCGTTGAAAAGACGACAGTCCGACATGGCCCGTCATGGTTGAAAAATAGTTCCAAAATGAAAGTTGAACCGACGTCACCTGACCGTGAATTCCACGTCTCTTCTGCGCCGTCATCTGTGTGTTTAAATGTGTTGCTGCATAATTGAAGTGTATATATATAAGCCTGCATATATTGTGTAAAATCATGAAAGGCAATCAAGTCTTGAGGTTTATACATCTTGACAAAGGTTCTAAAAAGGTCCAAAATTGGTCCAGTCAGACCTGACGTGTAATCACGTGTACATCACAAACAAGAACACATTTGTGGACATAAGCAAAAAAGCAGCATGTTCTGATTTAGCACAACATTTTATTGATCTTGAACAGCCAAAATCTCTCCTAATTTTTTTCAATGTTTAACATTTGTTAACCAAACTAAAATACCAACTACAAAATACTAGAGATGCACCGATTACGATTTTTTTTTTTTAGGCCAATTCCGATTTTCACTAAGTTTGACCTCCTGATACCGATTTTAGCTGATTCCGATTTCATTTTTTCAAGCCATTTTACAGCACACATAAATATTTATTTTCTATCTTTTCTTTAATAGAACATTTTGCATAGAACATACAATTAACAGATAATTGCTATAAAATAGAACTATATAAATTACCCCTGATGTGGGAAATTCACACACATCTATAGTGCAGTGTTATGGAAGAATCATTTCCTTTTCACATCCAATAATTTGATATATATTTAGCAAACTAAACATCTGTATGAAAACAGGTAATGGCAATAAAATAATATATAAATACATTTAATAAATATAGCCTTGCAGTATTATATAATTCACGAGGTTTCCTACATGTGTGTTCCATGTGCACGTGTGATGCTGATGTTGCGGAATGTTAATCATGGGGCACCCAAGTGCATTTGACCGGCATAAAATCGACATATGTCAGTGTCACCGATGTTAAGGCCTTGGGTTATTTACCACACTCCGGAGGAGCAGACACCAGAGACAGACAACCAAAGTGGATTTAAAAGGGAAGTTTTTATTACGTTTAAAAAGGGATAAAAGCAGGAGCCGGGACGTTCGTGGCTGTGGCCGTGGCTTTGGTGAGACGAGGGGAATGCTGGTAGGTACTTCTCCGTTCTTCAGGTAAGTATATCCCTCTCCGGGGGGCTCGTGGGACAGACAGGGACTTATCTCATCGTCAGACTCGTTGCATAAGCTCGTGGGACAGACAGTGACTTCTCTCGTCGTTAGACTCGTCGAATAGCTCGTGGGACAGACAGTGACTTCTCTCGTCGTCAGACTCGTTGCATAAGCTCGTGGGACAGACAGTGACTTCTCTCGTCGTTAGACTCGTCGAATAGCTCGTGGGACAGACAGTGACTTCTCTCGTCGTCAGACTCGTTGCATAAGCTCGTGGGACAGACAGTGACTTCTCTCGTCGTTAGACTCGTCGAATAGCTCGTGGGACAGACAGTGACTTCTCTCGTCGTTAGACTCGTTGCATAAGCTCGTGGAACAGACAGTGACTTCTCTTTGCTTCCTGCAAGGAGCAGACAATTTGACAGTGAGACAGACAGCAGTAAGGGGAACAGAGACGGGGTACTTTACCAGCCTTCGCTCTCGTTCTGTGTGTGATAGAACGGCGTCGTTAGGAGAAATAGTGAGACTGGACTTTCTTTAGTGTGGGAACAGTGCTCGTGGATGGTGGCAATAAAGGTGTTGCTTTTCTCCTCCGCACCATGCACACAATCTCAGAAACCTGGGCACAGCTGAGGGGACAGATCAGTTCGAAAGAATCTAAGTTATAGGTCAATTTCATCCATCAGAGACTCAAAGAAAACACAGTTGTTTGATCTCACCACACTCGTGCATAAATCACTCTTGTAAAGCTCCACACGTGTTATGTTTCACTCTTTCAGACACTGCAAACTCACTCTCTTTACAGCGATTAATCAACTCGTTTCTCTTCGTAGGATGGAGGAACCAAAGAATAGTAGTCTCAGAAGATGAACATGGATTCAGCGATCTTCCCAACTGTTACTGTCAATGGATAACACACACTGCCCACGGATAACACACACTGCCCACAAACACAGGTTAGTAGTACACTGGTGATGGCAAATCTTTACATGTGGTTCTCCAGAAGGTGAATCATAAAAAGGGGCACTTAACTTTTCCTCTGTGAATCACATGAATCCTACAGCGGGTTTCCATTCTCTTTTCTGCCAGTCACTCTCCTTCTAGGAAGTTTTCCCCACTTACTTCGTTGCGTTGCTGTTCAGGGTTTCTTAAAAGACTCACTTAATGAGCATACCCCGGGGGACTCAACATGGAACACCGATCAGGCATTAAACCTCAGCTTTCTGCACTTACTGTCGCTGCTGTAATCCACTCAGGCACTCGTGTGTCGCTTTCCCACTGCCAGAGCATAACCTCTATCTGTGCTTCAAGCCCCTCTCTTTATACTCCTTTTTTTCCGGGCATGTGGTTCAATGAAGTGCTACTCACTGGCTTCAGCTGGCGCTCGTTATGGTCGGCGGCCATGATGTGTAAACCCGGAGCCGGCCCGATGTTACACCGGCATCTCTTCCCCCTGGAAACGAGTCAAACAATTTTTTGGTTCCTAGTTAGTTCACCCGGTTACATCAGACTGACCAGCCGATCGCGTGAAAATCGGCCAACTCCGGGTCACCAGCCGATCAATCGGTGCATCTCTACAAAATACTGAATTATTATATAGAGGGATAGTTCACCCAAAAATTTAAATTCTGTAAATTACTTGCCCTCATGTTCCAAACATGTATGAGTTTCTTTCTTCTGAGCACAAAAGAAGATATTTTAAAGAATGTTTGTAACCAAGCAAATAGACCAACCATTGACTACCATTATTGAAGAAAAAATTATTATGGTAGTTAATGGGAAGCGTCATCTGCTTGGTTACAAACATTAATCCAAACATCTTTGTGTTTAGCATGTGCTTCATGTGATTTGACCATTGGTCAATTCAAACCCATGGAGCAACGACTTGATACTTTCCTTTACCAAACTCTCAACGCATCTTATACTGAGCTTCGGAGTTTCCTTCAACGCCTCCTGCTGTTATCTCATGGGCAAGCTACGGTAGAGAGAGGTTTCTCCGTGAACAAGGAAGTAGAGACATGTAACATAAAAGAAGAAACTGTTGACACCTGAGTGTCATCCGCGTAACAATGAAAGGATACTCCATGCTTAAGAAAAATAGAACCTAGGCGAAACCCCACCATCCGACTTTTCTCACACATTTCTTCCTGCCAGATCATTTCCAAGTATGAAGGTGACTCCAGAAACAGGAAGCACTGAACTAACTCCCACAACAACATCACCTGACACAAGCTTGGAATTAAGATGAATGCGGTGTAGAGGAACTTCCATAAATCCCATCTCAAACCCTCTTACTAATACATGAGTTCCAGTAGCAGTACTATCAGACAAAGGCAGAAGTCCTTCCAATAAAAAAAGACTGCGAGGCCCCCGTATCTTGTAGGACACAAACAGGAACAGCCCTCTCAGAGCCAGGCAAAGACACGGTCCCTTCTGTAAGAAATGGTGCATAATCATTATGACTTTTAACATTATCCACCTCAGAGATATTCTTCTGCATTTTCACAAACTGAGCAGGACTATGGTTTTCACATGATGCAGAAATTAAACCAACTGTTTTAGCAGATCTCTCCTTTCTCTTAACCCTTTTGGCACCACGGTCGAGTTAGAGCGCATTGAATCAGTGCGAACAAAAGTGGAGCTAGTGTGCGAGTGAGCCGTTTTATCAGAGCAATATTGTCAACGTCAGCGAGTATTTGCATTAGATTATTATTATTATTATTATTATTATTATTATTATTATCTAATGGCATCAATAAAGCTTAGCTGCAATGAAGTGTTGGGTCTTCTATTCGCCGACCCTGATTCTGAAGGGAAATATCTGCCTTCAGAAGATGACGGTGATTCTGAAAGCGAAAGTATAACGTAGCCCTACACCTAGCACAAATGGTAAATCCTTTGCCCAATGTCAGTGGTGGGAACAATGTTTCCCGGGCTCGGAGTGTTCATCGCGAAGTTAGCAGGCGTGTTAGTGTTGTGGGGAACGAGGCGCGCGCTTGCCATGTAACTTTGTCTTCTGACCGTGTCTCTCCGCAATCGCGGCGACAGTATTGTGGTGGAGACTTCGTCTAATGCCACTGGGTATGTTAGACGGGGTCGAAGTATTCATAGGACAGTTAGGGGGTAACGTGGAGGCAGGGTGGGGAGTCACAATGACAATAGTCCGAGCTGTGCACACACAGGCAGATCTGGCCGCGCTGCTCGTAGCACTAAACACTTTGAACTAAACAGGTCTTGTCTACTTGTGTTTGTGTGTCATATGAATAATATACACGTGCCCCATACATGGAATCAGAGTGCCTACTGTATGTAGTAAATGGAAAATCTCTACAGCAAAAGGCCAACCCGGTACATGCATTCGGTTTGTTTCTACCATTTATTAGTAATGATTTACACAGTTTGTTTACTACAACACAAGATTTTGACGCATATGTGTTTGTGCGGAGTTGTGGAGCGCGCGCTGCATGGCACGGAGGCGCGGGCGCGAACACTTGCATTTTCCTACAGTGGAAACAACTCAAAATACTCTATCATTTCTGGTCATACAGAAAAGAATAACATATAATTCGCAACTACTTTTATTTGTCCAAACTCACAATAACAAGGAAACGCTTTTGTAAAATAAAATAAAACAATCAGGCGCGCTTTCATGATCTCCGTGAACTGGAGCGCGTATCATAAATGAACTGGACATTTCAAGCTTTATAAGCTATATTGTTTTTCACTTTAAATGAACAATTAAAATGCCTCCTTATTTTTTCAGACACATTTATTATCAGCTTATAAATCATCTCTCTGTGGTTCCAGAGGCTCTTCTCATTCAGCACTGCGGAGAAAATATCATTTCCAGGTTGTAATTTGGCCTTAGAAAAGCAGTAAAATCGATTTTTTTCCTTTAGTAATTTGTGAATATTTTAAATGTTTAATAAAGGGGCAAAAAGTCATAAACAAAAATCTTTTTTTTTTCTTTTTTTTTTTTTTTTTTTTTTTCCGCAGCATTTGGTATGTAGCCTACAGTTCAAATTCAAACTTTGCGTTTTAAAAATACAACAACCGTTCATTTTTCGTTTTTCAATAACGGGTTAAAAGAGGAAAACCGAATGGACGTAAAATTTACACGGACCTTATATTATTTAATATTTCAAACAATGTATTTGTAGAAAAAGGATTGGGAACGGATTGCGAAAGCGTGGGCACTAATAAAGCGTGGGTTTATGAATTTGTGGGTACATATTGCATGAACAGAAGGCAAGGTTTACAAATCTGAGAGCACGGAACGGACTAGGAACTCGTGGGTACGTTTTTTTTTTTATCCGTGTGCACGATTTGTTAAACCGAGGGAACAGTTTAAGAATTCGTGAATATAGTTTATAAACTGAGGGGATGGATTGCAAAACCGTCACCACAGATTGTTTTTTCTCCCCACAGGTGTGACTTCCCTGGGCTCCGTACCACGGGAATAAAACCCAGTTGAATATAAAAAATTGCAGTTCAAATGTTAGTCCCACTCGTCATCGGTAGCTGTTACAGTTGCTAGGTTTTTTTTTTTATAATAATGCTGTCGTCACCGACGCGCAATGACTTATGGGGTGTGTCCATTTATGTATCCTTCCTTTAACGGGGAAACGAAGGGTGCATTTGGCGTCACTTTTGAATCAGGGTAGCCTTCGTCGCGCCGTGATGACCCAACCGGCCTTTGAATACTGCCTTCGAAGCATGCGGAATTGAATTTGGACAGCCTTCATCGCACCGCGGTGATGCAATCGTTCTTCAAATGCGGCCTGCGACGATGCAGCCTTTGAATTGGGACATCCTTAGTCGCGCCACTGTGACGCAATCGGCCTTCAAATACGGCCTTCGAAGGATGCAGCCTTCACATTGGGACACAGCTTATGAGAACTGCAGCAGTCAAGTATCGAGAGTTCACGACAGACTCAGCTTCCTGCCAGTATCTGGACCACCCCGAAACCCAGTCTAGCACAGTTACCAGTAGCAGAGACTGAAGTGGTGGAGGTGGGAAAGCATTGGAGCCAGCCGAGATGTGGAGGGTGATGCTGTGGGAACTGTCAGCCAGGGGATAAAGAAATGACGCTGGCAGAAGAAAGAGAGATGGAGATCGAAGGAAATGGCTTGACGTACACAACTGGAGATCACAACACCGAACCACACTGGCACGCCAAGTATCCGTGGGCAGAAGATCCAGCAACCCTGCCAAACTACAAGAAATCAGTAGTAGCAACATTCCTCAGAAATGAGAAGCAGCTGTCAAAAAAACCTAAGGGGAAGACGGCCAACACTGCACAAGTCCAGGAGATGGTGAACCGCAGAGCTGCAATAAAGCTGTCCAAAGACGTCCTGCAGAGTTGGACTGGGCCAGTGGGGTACATAAGCCATCTCATCGTGCCAAATCCACACTCAGTCTCCACTCCAGTTAGACTAGTGTGGAACAGCAGCCAAAAATACAGAGGTGTACAGAATACAGAATATTCTGTATTCCGGGCATCGCCACGTAAAGATTGAGTAGGAGGTGTCGCGCTATCCCAGCGGAGGTGTGGCTGTCTTCCGTGTACCCATCATTTCCTTCTCCTGCATGCCGTCTCCCATCCGACCACAGATAACCTTGCGCGCACTCTACACGGCAACCCCCACGTGACTCTGCGAACCCTGGTGCATGCTCGACCAGGTGAGTTGAATTGGGGTAATTAGAAGCTCACGCCCAGTTCAATCAGTTGATTTCAAATACGTGCATCAGTCATTTGACTGGTGTGCGACGGACTAAGAGGACTGCAGAAGGGCAAACGCATCCACTGTGAGAAACTGGGACTTTTGATTGTGACGGGCTATCGGTAAGCTCACATGGACTCTCGTGTTGGATCCTTTGTTTGTTTTGGCATTTAATGTGTTAATGTTTTGGGTAGAAGTTTTTAAAGTAATTGTAATTGCATGGCTTAAAGAGATACTAAACTTATAAGACCAAATGCTTAAATGAATATGGTTAAAAAGAAATAGAAATGAATTTATATAGAAAGTCTAGTAAAATGCAGGGTAAAAAACCAAGTCATGCAGTGTAAAAATCAGAGATTGGTTCATCCTCTTTTAGTTGTGCATTACTTACCTGTGTGTGTGATTAGCATCTAACTGGTTGACAGTAATCAGGTAGAAAATACTTTATATGTGGTGTCTGTAAAATGCATTTAATCTTTCCTGTGTTGGGAAATACTAAATATTCTAAATGCTTTTTATATTGTATTTAAAGGTTTTTTCACCTTTTACATCTGATCCTGTACCTGTTCAACTGGTCAAAATAAATCTTGTTCTGAGTGAAATCCGAAGTCTGGTCCTTTTCAAATGTGGACACCTCACAGTTAGACAACACTTGACAAGTACAGATCATACTAGTAACGTACAAATCTTTGGTAAGGGTTACAGGTAGCCTGACGTCGTCATACTCAAATACTAGTCAGAATGTGAGTATGATACTGCTCCACTGGGCTATGATTATGGGGCGTGTTTCAACCGAACCAGGAAAGAAAATGCCTCTGCACTCAATTGGATCGAAAAATGCCTTGATCGCGGTACTCTGTTCCTCTTTTAAAATGAATGCGTTGTCTAGATCTTCTATAACAGGCGATGGCTGAATCTACACATCTAAATTCTCCAGAGCAGCCATTCTTTGTTGTAAACTAATTCAACCCAAGCGCTCTTTGGTGACATTGATGATTACGTTACTATTAATTTGACAATTTGAATGGTCCGAACATCTTCGGTTCAGGCATACTTGCTTCACAACGGATCAAGTCCAGACCGAACTGAGATAGATCCAGAACTGCAGAATCATACATCATAGTGTGAGGACGACAGCGCCAGCCTAACAGTCTGATGCCGGAAGTGGGCGCGGCCAGGCATTGCACTACTTCCGTGTTTTGGAAAGTTTTTAAAGTTTAAAACAATGTTATTATGAAGACTTTTTAAAAAAAACGATTTAATTGAAAATATATATTTAAGATATACACTACCGGTCAAAAGTTTTAGATCAGTAAGATTTTTATGTTTTTAAAATAAGTCTCTTCTGCTCACCAAGGCTGCAATTATTTGATTTAAAAAAAACAACAAAAAAAACAGTAATATTGTGAAATATTATTACAATTTAAAACAGCGGTTTTCTATGTAAATATATAGTGAAGTGTAATTTATTCCTGTGATCAAAGCTGAATTTACTGCATCATTTCTCTTTACATCATTACAGTCTTCAGTGTCACATGATCCTTCAGAAATCATTCTAATATGCTGATTTTATGCTAAAAAAACATAAATTATTATTTTCGATGTTGAAAACAGTCGTGTACCATTTTTTCCCCAAAAATTCTATGATGAATAGAAAGTTCAAAAGAACAGCATTTATTTAAAATATAATCTTTTCTAACATTTTAAATGTCTTTACTGTAACTTTTGATCAATTTAACTCATCCTTGATGAATAAAAGTATTTTCTAATTTCTTTCCCCCCAAAATAAAAAATAAATTCTTACTGACCCCAAACTTTTGAATGGTAGTGATTAATGTTACAAAAGCTTTCCATTTCAGATCAATTCTGTTTTTTTGAACTTTCTATTCATCAAAGAATCCTGAAATAAAAATGTAAAAAACTGTTTTCAACATGGATAATAATCATAAATGTTTCTTGAGCATCATATTATAATTATTTCTGTAGGATCATGTGACACTGAAGACTGGAGTAATGATGTTGAAAATTCAGCTTTGATCACAGGAATAAATTACACTTCACTATATATTCACATAGAAAACCGCTGTTTTAAATTGTAATAATATTTCACAATATTACTGGGTTTTTTTTGTATTTCTTATCAAATAATTGCAGCCTTGGTGAGAAGAAGAGACTTCATTTAAAAACATAAAAAATCTTACTGATCTAAAACTTTTGACCGGTAGTGTATATATATTAAATAGTATAAAAAGATAAGAATTATGTTTTGTCCTATTAACAAAAGACAATATACTACTATTAACAAATGTTAATAGTTTTTTAAAAGTTAAAATAGACTTTATCCATTTGTTTTGTTGAGTCAAATGATTAACAATATAAATTGAACAAAATCACTCAAAGCTCAATAATGGGGATTAATATGATCCACACTTGATTAATATTTCATCGTCAATAATCATACGGGTTATGAATTATCACTTACAGAAATAAAAATGTCCTGTGTAGCGTATTAAGAACTCATATACTGGGAATATTATGATCATTAATAATTATCATAATTCATAAACTAATAATTCATAAATTAATAATTCATAAATTAATAATTCAAGTTATGAGTCTATTACCTACAGTTTAAAATCACCCTTGTCTATATGGACAACTGAAACAACGAATGGTGGTCAGTTGCACATACAGACAGGCAAAAATAGAGCAATTGTATTTCAATATTCCAACCACAACGAATTATGATTATGTAAGGACTGAGCGGAATGACGGATCATCTAAATAACTAAATGTATTTCTTCCTATAAACCCCGGGACTTGAACACACACACACATACTCAAACTGGTACGAATTTCCCCATTAAGGACATTTTAATGAGATATATGTTATATGTTGTTATGTGGATCTGAGTGCCCAGGGCCCTGAGTGCCCTGAGTGCCTGAGTGCCCAGTGCCCTGGAAGATACCTGACTGTATGGTAGTTCTAAACGAACGATAAATGCCTGTATTATGCATTTTAATGAATAATCCAGCAAACTAACTATCCTAACAAAGTCTGTTAAACTTCCCCCCAAATCCAGCTAACACTGGCCGAAGTGTCCTGTTACGAGTTTACGACCCAAAAGAATGTGCATAGACTTGATTCTTTGCTGAGAAGGAGAAATGAAACCTGTTCAATCCTATATGGTCTGTATATATACATATATATATATATCCATGTGATAAATGTATTGCCATGTATTAAATGTTCCATCTCATGGTTTGTTTTCCCTAATACTGAATGTTTCAAACTCCGCAAACTAGGGTTAACCAAAACTCACCTATACCGTGTTTGGTTTTGATAAATTGGTATTTTGGAGCTTTGAAAGAGTGTGCATATGATATGTTGGTATATATGAAATATGATACAAAATATTAGTATTACAAGAATCTTCCCTAGTCCTCTTCATCAGAAACCAGTCCACATTTAGGACAAAGACTCGTAAATCAAGGACAGAGCAACTTTCCCGCCTGGAACTTCTACCCTTCTTATTGGTCGAGCCAATGAGAGGTGGGACACGTTCTCTAAGGCTATAAATTGCATCCACACAACAAACTCCCCCCGCTGGTCTTACGCTCTCACCTCCTCAACTTCGCAAAGATGTAACTCCGTGTGATTCCCCTTTGGGGATCTTTATCTTCTTCTTTCTTTTGTTCGTTTAAAAGTTTTGTTTTCTTTAAGTTTTCCAACCTAATTCATCTCACAGGAGAGGAGATGAATTCAGCCGAATTTGGTAATGTTACCTCAAAGACTTTAAACCTCTGTTCAAAGCGCGCGCGCCGAACGCCACGTGACGCGCGCACACGGAACAAAGAACGTCCGCTCCTGCACGCGGCCGGGACAGGCCGTTTTAGGAACACGCAACAAGACACAGAGAGACCAAGAAACTGTGCAAGTATATTTCTGTATCAGCTTCTAGGAAGCTTTAAGATTATGTTTTTCGTGTTGTTTCAGAGAGGTTATTGTCTGGGTGAAGTTTACCAATGCGCTCTCTCTCTCTCTCCCCCTCTCTCTCTCTCTCTCTTGTCTTACTCTCTCACTCTAGCCAGAATGTGATTCCTTCGTGAGTTCCCTTTGGGGATCTCTTTCTTTTGTTTTGTTTCTAGTTTAGTTTATGTTTTTCAGTCTTAGATAAGTCTCCGTGTTTAATTCCAATCGACGATTGAAAAGAACACCGCGTGACATGTCTCTTCAGCAAATCCATCTACAAGGGACCTTTAAACGAGCGCGCGCTCGCTTTGAAGGAGAAACACGCGCATGTGACCACGTGACGCGCAGGACCGAGAGACACACACATGCTTCTTCACCAGCCATGCAAAGAGTTTACCTACCTGTGCAAGTATCCGTGTTTGATCACGCTTTTAAGATGTGTTGAAGTCTTGTTGTCTCTCAAAGTCCCGTGTCTATGCGAATTTGCTATTTAGTAAGATCCTTGGGTCTCTCTAAAACTCCCTCGTGCATAACTGCAACTTTCTAAAAATTCTCTCTCTCTCTCTCTCTGTCTCTATGCATTTCTCGTTCATCGATGCCTTATCGTGTTTTGTTGTTTATTATGTTTGTAATGTTTGTGTGTATCGTTGTTTATTATGTTTGTAAATACGTATATCCCATGTAACCGTAGTAAATGCATAGGCTAGTTATTTCTTATTAAATTTCATGATACTCATTTGATGGATTTACTGTCTGCTCATAATTCCGGTCCCTGAAATGTCTAGATCAAAAGCTACGAGCTTTACAAATTAAAGATACTTTAAAGAGTATTTGTTTATAGGGCGGGAAAGCTAATTCTTGTGGCCACAGAATTAATTTTCCTAAACTCTATAAATTAATTGAGCTAATTAATTTTACCTGTTTGTGAAATGTGGTCCGTGTAATTAATTGCAATCAACTTGTGGTTAATCGCAAGGATTCACATGCATGCAGGTAACAGGACATATCATCCCTTACCGGGAGTTTTATTAAAATGTAAAGTTGATCTGGTCCAAACCTGTATGAATAATTATTAATTATTAATTATTGTATACAAATTCCCCAAAATCGACCGGTTCATACCTTACAATTAAATCCTAATATATCAATTGTCTATAATAGATAACTCCAAAGGGAATTAATTCGTTATCGAATAATCTGTTCGCCAGCGAACTGACCATCAATCTGTTATTAAAACTCAAGGAAGTTATTCTTAACTTATAGAAAAGCAAACTATTCTCCCTGTCCTTGGAAAAACAGCCTCCTTGTTCTATAAACAAAATACTAATTACAGTATCTTTAAATCGTAAAGCTAGTAGCTTTTAGATCGTACATTCCAGGGACTTGTCCGTAATGTGAGCAAGCAGACAGATTCAGTCAGGTGAATATAATGAATTTAATACTGAAACTACGTAGGTTATACCGGTTACTAAGCATTACAAAGATTACATGTATTTACAACACGATAAGACATCGATGAACGAGAATACATAGAGAAAGTGAAGCAACATGAGAGGAAAAGTTTGATAAAGAGATCAGATCAGAGATCACGGAGAGAGAGAGAGAAGGAGAGATGCAGTTATGCAAGAGAGGGTTAGAAAGATCCTAGGATCTTTAGAATAGCAAAATCACAGGGACATTTAAGTTAACCTTTGAGAGACAACAAGATTTCAACAAATCTTAAACCTTAAAAGCGTGATCAAACACGGATACTTGCATAGGTACTCTTTGTGTGACTGGTATGCAGGAACGTGTGTGTCTCTCGGTGCTGCGAGGTCACGTGGTCTTCCGGCGCGTGTGTCTTCTTTCAAAGCGAACCAACGGTACCACCCAGCAATGGTACCATGAATGATATAGGAAGATCAAAGAATCAATAGTTACATTTAAAATGCATAATATAGTATTTGCAATTCCCTTGAGGCTACGATAAAATCATACATTATTCCCATGTGACATGGACAAACAAACACACGTAACAACATATCAAATATATCATATTTCCTTTAGAATGACCCATTTCTGGGTTTTAAGGTCAGGAATGCATCGGTGTGTATGTATGTGTGTGTGTGTGTGTGTGTTGGGTTGCGTCAGGACAGGGTTCCGTTATCTCTGTTTGCTGAGAGGGGGGGTTCCTTTGGAGCTCGAACCCGGAGTTGTAAAGTGTTCTGGTGAATCTCGCAGAGTCGTAAATGGTGTCAGAAAGCACTCTAAACCTAGGCAGGCTGGTGCCAGACTGTAATTTACATTAATTCTAAAAGACTTTGGGCTTTAGGAAGAATGTGCTTTATTTGTGTTCAGAGGAGTGACACATGATTTACCGAGATACGCTACACCCGAAACGGGAATACATTGCCGCTATATCTATGGGCAACCAAACACGAAGAATTGAATTTAGCTGTACATACAGGCGGCAACAATAGAGCAGTAATGTATATTCATATTCAATCATAACGCATATAATTAAATATCAATATACCAACTGTTTAGAATCGTTTGATTCTCGAGATAATTCCAAAGGGATTAATTTATTATCGAATAGCCTGCTGGCCAGCGAACTGACCGTACAATGTTTATTAACCGTTAAGAAATAATTTGTATAACTTAGAAAGGCAGACTATTTCTCTTGGCCACGAGAAATTGGAGTTTCCTGTTCTATAAAAGGAATACTGTTTTAAAGTATTCACAATTGTAAAGCAAGAAGCTAGATCTTTAACATATCAGTGACTTAAATATGAGCAAGTAGGCAGTTTCAATGTATGCATATACTGGACTTTAATAGGCAACTACGTGTATATAGGTTATACAGGTTACTAAGCATTACAAAAGAGTACATGTATGTAAAGAAATCTCAGGTTCAGTAGATAGGGATGGAAGAAGACAAGGGGTCGGTGAGACTGGGGCTCGTGTATTTTATCCTGAACATTCACAAAAATAAAAGCAAGTGCGCTCGTGTGTTTTCACCATAGTTTTACTATAGCAGAAACAAAAGGCAAAAATCCATGCGTCCAAACAGTTCTCAGTCCCAGTCACGAGCTCCCAGTCCTTCTCTCTCCTCGAACACTCGCACCTGTCGGCTTTTATCCGCTCTCCCCACGCCAATCACTGCAATCAAAGACAGGTGCTCATCATTTTGCACTTGACCTACTTACTTACCACCTTTTTGGAACTAACAACTGAGTTGTATCTTTGGGTCACCTGGGTCACCCGATACAACTTATCCTTTATAATCGCGAAATAAGGATAAGAAAGGGGTCGGTCTGGGTGAAGAGGATGTCCGTCGATCGTGCGGACCTGATCAAAGGCATTTTTAAGCGTTTCATCACGGGACTGCTCCAGAGGAAAATCATCACGCTCTGAAAGATCGCGTCTTTCAATCGCGCTCCTTTCCTCCGGAACAGGCTCCGATGGTCCCGGAACAGCCTCTCCCACCTGAGCGACCGACTTCTTCCCCCACTTTTTAAGCCCAGAATACCGCACATAATTGTCTCAATAAAATTTTTAATCCTGGCCAATTGGCTCCCAAAATCAGCAGATGCCGGAGGTGCTGACTAACAGCCACCTCTACATTATGCTTTTGTCCCCTGAATTGGATAATGACTGGTATTAAGGGAAACTCAACCAGCTCCCCATGTACACACCTCACCTTAACCGCGCGGCTCTTATCCAATGTCTCGGATTGCATCAGACTTTGATGGATAGAGGTTTGGTTACAGCCTGAATCCACCAGAGCCTAATACGTACCCCCCCTTTATACTCACAGGTATTTGGTATAATCCGCCTTTAGCGGGGGCAGCCTGCGGTGTGTCGGGTACCCTGACCAGCGTCCCCACCTCCATCACCAGACACTGGTCGATGAAATGCCCAGAGTTCCCGCAATGCCAACAGGCCGGCCCAGACCTTCCCGCCACCCCAGTGGCAGGAAGCAGGTCAAGAGACTGGCGCGGGGAGAGCGTGGGTGCAGGGGGTGGTGGGCGACCAGCACCAGCAGCGAACCTCCAGGGCGAAGCTCTGGGCCCCGAAGCTGGTTCAGGAGCGGTCCCGGACCTCCACCGCTGCGCAGGTCTGGGTGGAAAACCCCCTCTGGTCCTAGGTACAGGGACAGGAGGAGAGGAGGAGGAAGGAGGAGGAAAAGAAACAGAGAGAGAAGCAGATGGTAATGGGTCACCGACCCCTGGACACGCCACCAGCTGATCCTCCGCCAATTGAATGGCCTGGTCCAGCAACGTCGGGCGGTGGCACTGGACCCACTGTGCGGTCCTTTTCACCAGCTTCGCCATGAACTGCTCCAGTACCACCTGATCGATCACAGCCTCGACGTCGGGATCCTCGGCCATCAGCCACTTGAGGCACGCGTCCCGGAGCTGCTGCGCGAAGGCGAAGGGTCGGCCAGACTCCCCGAGTTCCAAAGACCGGAACTGCTGTCTGCTCTGCTCAGGGGGTCCGGCCGACCCGCTGAAGGATGGCGCGTCTCAGGTCCTTGTAAACCAGGAGGTTCCGGACTGGCAGCTGCTGTCCGGCGATCTGAGCTTCCCCTGACAGCAAGGGGATCAGCCGCACTGGCCAGTCCGAGGGCGGCCAGCCCCCTGCCTCGGCCGTCTTCTTGAACAGGTCGAGGAAAGCCTCTGCGTCATCCTGAGGACCCATCTTTTGGAGCGGGATGGTTACGGCCGGGCCTGGGGCTGGCGATGGTGGAACAGCCCGAACCTCCCGGTCTATCCAGCTCCGGAACAGCTTGTGGTCCTCTTGCTGGGCCCTGAGGAGTCCCTCGAACCGACGTTCATGTACTTCCTGTACCTCCTCCAGAGCCTGATGATGTTCCTGATAAAGTCCCACGAGCGCGTGGATGACATCCTCAAGAGATGTTCTGGCGGCCGGGGCTCGTGTATTTTATTCTGAACATTCACAAAAATAAACAAAGCAAGTACGCTCGTGCGCGTTCACCATATATTTACTATAGCAGAAACAAAAGGCAAAAATGGGTGCGTCCAAACAGTTCTCAGTCCCAGTCATGAGCTCCCTGTCCTTCTCTCTCCTCGAACACTCGCACCTGTCGGCTTTTATCCGCTCTCCCCACGCCAATCACTGCAATCAAAGACAGGTGCTCATCATTTTGCACTTGACCTACTTACTTCCCGCTCCGCTCCGCCCTCACTCTCCCGCTACAGATCACGCTAAACCACGCCCCCCTCGCCACAATGTATTTACAGCAGCATAAGACATCGATGAACGAGAATACATAAAGAAAGGGAGTGAGAGAAAGAGGGAGAGAGAGAGAGTTACGCAAGAGAGATGTATGCAAGAGATATGGGAAGATCCGGGAGGACCTTCCAGAATAGCAAAATCACAGGGACATTTAAGTTAACCTTTGAGAGACAACAAGATTTCAACAAGTCTTAAACCTTAAAAGCATGATCAAACACGATACTTGCATAGGTAACTCTTTGTGTGGCTGGTATGCAGGAACGTGTGTGTCTCTCGGTGCTGGGAGATCACGTGGTCTTTCGATGCGCGTGTCCTCTATCAAAGCGAAACGCGTGCTTGTTTAAAAGTCCCTTGTGGATGCATTTGTTGAAGGGATAATTCAGGCTAAGTTCTTTTCACTCGTAGGTGGAAATAAACACGGAGAATTATCTAAGACTGAAAACAAAAACGAACTAAAACAAAACAAAGAAAACAAACTGAAGAGAAAGGGCTGACCCAGTCGAAGGAAGACAAACTAAGCACCGAACTCTTGTGTGGCTGGTATGAAGAAAGCGCGTGTCTCAGTCCTGGGCATCACGTGGTCACGTGGTCACTCAGTGCGCTCGTTCGAATGTCTGTTCTATGTGGAGTTGCCAGTTGCTTTCAGCTGAGTTAATTTTCCTTACAAGAGTAGATGAACAAAGGAGAATTTGAAAAAGGAAAAACAAAACTTAAACAAACAAAAGAAAAACGTGACATCGCCCGAAGGCGAGGGAGTTACATGATGAAGCAGGGAGCGAGGACAAGAAGACAAGAGAGTGAGAGACGAGTCTCGATGTCCTTAAGGGATGCAGAGCACGCCCCTTCCAGAGCAACCTCAACCAATGATATTCGGCAAAACTTTGGCGCGAAGACTTCCCTTTGTCTTGTCAATATCCGATTTATGGTAGCCTCTGAGTCTAGACATTTTCACTTCAAAGATGGTGGAACATAGTAAAATACATTTTACTGTATATTCACGTGCATATTAATGTTGATAAGATCAAAAGCTTTCTGAAAGTAGGAAGAATGACATGCAAGGAGGATCATATTCCAAAGTTACATAAAAATGCATACTATATGTACTTGTGGTTCGTCTATAACTATAATAACATCACATATACCCAACATGGCATGGGCAACAGACACACATAAAAACATATCGAATATATCTTTAGTAACAGTCTTTTATGGGGGAATTCCTTAAGTTCTTGTGTGTGTGTGTGTGTGTGTGTGTGTGTGTGTGTGTGTGTGTGTGTGTGTGTGTGTGTGTGTGTGTGTGTGTGTGTGTTGAAAGGATGTCTCTGGTAGGTCATGCAGTACACCTGGGTTTGGTGCCTGCAGTGGGGGAGGAGTTTGGAATTCCTTTCTCTTCGCAGAAAGGGAGAAGTGTGATAACCCCTTTGAAGCTTGCGCTCAGAGTTGTCTGTTAAGGCTCTGTGGGCCAATAAAATATGTCAAAACCAATCTAACCCAGACTTTGTGGTGCCCTACTGGTGAGTTAGAGACAAGGGGTCAAGGATTAAAAGGGTTTTGGGTGTTTTAGGGGAGAAGTGCTCTATCTGTGTTTTGATGGGTGAACCATGATTTACCCAGATACGCTACATTGAAGCTTAAATAAAAAATTAAAAAACAATGAAAACAAAGCTTGAGCGTTTGAACATTTTATTTAATTGAAAATATTTTTTTATACTCAACCAACTATTTTTTTTATAGACCATACACAATTATATGTTATATGTTACAATTATATGTTACAATTAGATTATAAAAATAAAATGATTAATTTAAATAATTTTTACCTCTGAAATATCAAAAGAATCACACACTAGCTGTACCTGCTCCAATTAAATAGTAATTAAATAAAAATACAAAATCAAACTAAATAATAAATAAATTATATAAAACAAAATCAAACCAAAGAAAATAAATCTTATAAAAGTTATGCAGGCACACATTTAACAATAATTTTCAAGAGATTTAATTACTATTTAATAAATCAAAACTCCATACAAATGGAGTTAATCCTGAGGCGCCTTTCATCATGACACTTCTTTAAACTGGAACTGAAACACGAAAGGCTCTTTGGCCAGTTCCAGATCATCCTTTCTTTCCACCTGATCAAGTTTAAGAAGGACCTTTTCCTGGTCTTCCTTCAAGTTCAGATACCTCGGCTCTTCCACAAAACCTCTGAATGAGTGGCATTTTTTTTCCGCAGCCATCCAACTCTGGTCCTTAGGTCTTTGACTATCTGTGGTTCCTTCATGAGAGAGGAGTACAAAAAACGAATGAAACATTTAATTAATTTAAAAGAAATTCTCACAAGAAAAGAGATGGGTTGCACCACATTTAGCTGCTAGCTAATTTACATCTGTTGTCCCTGGGGAGATTGGAAGTGTCCTCAACAATACATTATGGTTTAACCAGGATGCTTGAAAATGTATGTTTCCGTTTGAGACAATAAAAACATACCTTGTCACTGATTTCAGTCTCTTGTGCTTTAGGTGGCAACTGCACATCAACGGCAGCATGTTTCCTGTGACAAATTAATTTAAGTTAATTTATAGACAGAAAAACTTGAGAGAGCGAGAGAGTTACCTTTCAATGTCAAAATTTTCCATCAGAATAAGGCACCACCATTTTCGAATAAGAGGAAAATCAGACTTGCATAAGGGGGGAAAAAGTGTTAATAGATACATTTAATAGATTATATTATATAATCGGCCCTTTACGCACTGCCACACCAGACAATAGGTACAAAGTTAATCTTTATTGAATTAAAAGTGTTTCTTAAAATAGAGTATCACTCAATCAGCTTCTTCCTCTCCTCAGAATCCTGGTCTTCCTCCTCTTTGATCGAGTCATGCACCACCAAGGTAAGTGAGTGGCTGGGGGATCCTCTTCAAGAAAGATCAGAACAGCAAGGGACGAATAACTCACGTCATTAACGAATCAACTCCAGGCCGGACAATGGTAAGTATACAGGTAATGGCTCCTCTTCATGGCGGCCCAGACAGCGGGTGAAGAATGGCCCACGTCCTCAACGGATCGGCTCCATGCCGGACAATGGCAGGTGCACAGGTAATGGCTCCTCTTCAAGACAGGCCAGAACAACAAGAATCGGCTCCAGGCCGAACAACGGTGAGTATACAGGTAATGGCTCCTCTCAGAGTCCTGCACGGGTTCGGGTATCCGCGGGTACCTGACGGGTGACCCGCAAATTTTGCTCAAACGGGTGAAAAATATCCAACTGTGTCGGATACGGATGCGGGTCGGGTCGGACATGGGGAAACGCGGGTCTAAACACGGGTTCAAAACAGTCACGTGCAAATGTAAAAATAAATGCATATTTTTAGGAACACCTCTACAAAAACAAAACTATGCCTGCCCTGAATTTCAAGTTGATAAAATATTTGTTTTTAGTTTATTTGAGCCCGCTCACATTCACTTTTAAAAAATCACAACCACTCGAACTGCTGCATGAGTCGTCTAGAATCTAGATGGATAGTGAGTAGGCCTATGTCAAATATAGCCAGGATACAGAACAGTCTGTTTTCTTTCGTTTTGAATTGTTTTGTTTAAAAGTACACATTTCAAGCTTTCTATATATTTATCAGGTCTGTGATGCATGTAGCTTATATGCTGAGTTTCGTTAATTTCCAGTTCATGCGCCGTTGCCTCCGCTCCGTGTCCTGATGCCTGCTATTACTTCTTATTTATTAAATTCAGACAATTGGTTATAAAACATTGATTAAAATTAAGATAAAATTAATACAAAACGAAATTCACTTTAAAGAAATGCTTTATACAATAAGAAACTTAATGAAGTGGTCAATAATGTCTGCCCACATGTCTCCCGACATATAGGCTATCGGCTTTTTGACAGCTTCGGCTGTTGTCCTTGTCTTAAGGCAAGCCGCCAAAGGCAATACAAATTTGAAAAAAGTGTGTCTATAATGTGATTGGCTAAACTGAGTTTATTTCGGGTGCGGGTCTGGTCTCGGTTCTATTTTAAGCGGGTCGGGTCGGGTTGCGGATTTTAATTAGTGCTGCTGTCGGAAAACGGGTCGGATGCGGTTTTAAGCACTGCGGGTACGGGCGGGTGCGGATTTACAAAATCGGACCCGTGCAGCTCTCTGGCTCCTCTTCCAGCGGCAGCGGGAGATGGATAACTCACGTCTCTAACGGATCGGCTCCAGACCGGACAGTGGTGAGTGTACAGGTAATGGCTCCTCTTCCAGGCAGACCGAGGCAGTGGGAGATAAATAGCTCACGTCTCTAATGGATCGGCTCCAGACCGGACAATGGTTAGTGTACAGGTAAGGGCTCCCCTTCCAGGCAAGCCAAGACAGCAGGTGATGATTGGCTCACGTCTCTAACGAATCAGCTCCAGGCCGAACGACGGTGAGTGTACAGGTGTATGCAACATATAATCAGTTTCACTCATTATCTTTTTCACAACATGGGGACCAAAGAAACGAGCAGACAAAGATGAGAAATTGCCAGTGATTCAAGTACTTGTTTAAAAAGTTTAGATAAATTCGTACCTTGATCGGTTTGCACTACTTATGGAAGACCAAACGTGGAAAATAATTTCACCAATGCCTTTCGGCGGTTTCTTCATTAGGGCGATTGGGCGACGCACCACCAAAGTGTGTGTGAAAGGGAATTTTTCAATCACATTCACAATCTCATTCAACCACAGAGTTACGCTAGCCGTCACTCCCTCTGGATATAGTCCAATCAGCGTCATGTTACGTTCTGTGGAGTACTCCTTCTTTTTGGGCGATTTCACTCTGGCTGAGAATCGCCCAGTGTTTTCCCATAGACTTACACTCACCTAAAGGTTTATTAGGAACACCTGTTCAATTTCTCATTAATGCAATTATCTAATCAACCAATCACATGGCAGTTGCTTCAATGCATTTAGGGGTGTGGTCCTGGTCAAGACAATCTCCTGAACTCCAAACTGAAAGTCAGAATGGGAAAGAAAGGTGATTTAAGCAATTTTGAGCGTGGCATGGTTGTTGGTGCCAGACGGGCCAGTCTGAGTTTTTTACAATCTGCTCAGTTTCTGGGATTTTCACACACAACCATTTCTAGGGTTTACAAAGAATGGTGTGAAAAGGGAAAAACATCCAGTATGCGGCAGTCCTGTGGGTGAAAATGCCTTGTTGATGGTAGAGGTCAGAGGAGAATGGGCCGACTGATTCAAGCTGATAGAAGAGCAACTTTGACTGAAATAACCACTCGTTACAACCGAGGTATGCAGCTAAGCATTTGTGAAGCCACAACACGCACAACCTTGAGGCTGATGGGCTACAACAGCAGAAGACCCCAACGGGTTCCATTCATCTCCACTACAAATAGGAAAAAGAGGCTACAATTTGCAAGAGCTCACCAAAATTGGACAGTTGAAAACTGGAAAAATGTTGCCTGGTCTGATGAGTCTCGATTTCTGTTGAGACATTCAGATGGTAGAGTCAGAATTTGGCGTAAACAGAATGAGAACATGGATTCATCATGCCTTGTTACCACTGTGCAGGCTGGTGGTGGTGGTGTAATGGTGTGGGGGATGTTTTCTTGGCACACTTCAGGCCCCTTAGTGCCAATTGGGCATCGTTTAAATGCCACGGCCTATCTGAGCATTGGTTCTGACCATGTCCATCCCTTTATGCCCACCATGTACCCATCCTCTGATGGCTACTTCCAGCAGGATAATGCACCATGTCACAAAGCTCGAATCATTTCAAATTGGTTTCTTGAACATGACAATGAGTTCACTGTACTAAAATGGCCCCCACAGTCACCAGATCTCAACCCAATAGAGCATCTTTGGGATGTGGTGGAACGGGAGCTTCGTGCCCTGGATGTGCATCCCACAAATCTCCATCAACTCCAATATGCTATCCTATCAATATGGGCCAACATTTCTAAAGAATGCTTTCAGCACCTTGTTGAATCAATGCCATGTAGAATTAAGGCAGTTCTGAAGGCAAAAGGGGGTCAAACACAGTATTAGTATGGTGTTCCTAATAATCCTTTAGGTGAGTGTACATTCAAAGATGTTTTTTTTCGAACTGCAGGCACTGCAATTCATTCTCTATGGGTTCCGGGAGGGCTCGCCATCGTACGTATCCTTAACTTTTGCAGCGATTGGTGGGAACAAACATACACTCTTAAAAATCTTTAAGATTAAGTGACAAATAATATTTGAAAACAACTTTGAATTTGAACAACAAGAAAAAATGAAACCCTACTTTAATATCTTGAAGAAAGAAAAAAAAAAGAGAACGAGAGCGAGAGAGACTGTTGGGACATCTCGCAAGTTGAGGCCAGTTGAACTTGAACAACATCACGGCGAACGCAGTTAATTCTATCGTGTCATTAAAAAAAATACCATTCAGTATACGTAAGCAGTGTATTAAGCGAGTAATGTGATGTAAGCAGTGTAATAATAGTGAGTATAGAAACAAACAAGGAGATTTATTGTAAGAGTCACTTTATTTTTCATTAATATTAAAGTAGTGAAGTTGCCTTTACATTCTTCTTCTACATTCTCAGTTCTTGTCCAAAGACAACTAGAGAATTCACAAGCCTCTCCATAGAGAGCTGTACAGGCATCTAGTGGTTACACCATGAAATTACATGTTTTATTTTATTTTCTCTCAACAGATGGCGCTAATCTGACTTCAACAATTGGATTCAAAAGGCTTGGCCTCTACAGGTCCTTCTCAAAAAATAATTGAGCACAGTAAACCATTTACCAGTGGTTTTGGCACTGTGAGCAGGTGCCAGGTCGTGCTGAAAAATGAAATCTTCATCTCCATAAAGCTTTTCAGCAGATGGAAGCATGAAGTGCTCCAAAATCTCCTGATAGCTAGCTGCATTGACCCTGCCCTTGATAAAACACAGTGGACCAACACCAGCAGCTGACATGGCACCCCAGACCATCACTGACTGTGGGTACTTGACACTGGACTTCAGACATTTTGGCATTTCCTTCTCCCCAGTCTTCCTCCAGACTCTGGCACCTTGATTTCCGAATGATATGCAAAATTTGCTTTCATCCGAAAAAGTACTTTGGACCACTGAGCGACAGTCCAGTGCTGCTTCTCTGTAGCCCAGGTCAGGCGCTTCTGCCGCTGTTTCTGGTTCAAAAGTGGCTTGACCTGGGGAATGCGGCACCTGTAGCCCATTTCCTGCACACGCCTGTGCACGGTGGCTCTGGATGTTTCTACTCCAGACTCAGTCCACTTCTTCCGCAGGTCCCCCAAGGTCTGGAATCGGTCCTTCTCCACAATCTTCCTCAGGGTCCGGTCACCTCTTCTCGTTGTGCAGCGTTTTTTGCCACACTTTTTCCTTCCCACAGACTTCCCACTGAGGTGCCTTGATACAGCACTCTGGGAACAGCCTATTTGTTCAGAAATTTCTTTCTGTGTCTTACCCTCTTGCTTGAGGGTGTCAATGATGGCCTACTGGACAGCAGTCCGGTCGGCAGTCTTACCCATGATTGCGGTTTTGAGTAATGAAACAGGCTGGGAGTTTTTAAAAGCCTCAGGAATCTTTTGCAGGTGTGTAGAGTTAATTAGTTGATTCAGATGGTTAGGTCAATAGCTCGTTTAGAGAACCTTTTCATGATATGCAAATTTTTTGAGATAGGAATTTTGGGTTTTCATGAGCTGTATGCCAAAATCATCAGTATTAAAACAATAAAAGACCTGAAATATTTCAGTTGGTGTTCAATGAATCAAAAATATATGAAAGTTTAATTTGTATCATTACATTATGGAAAATAATGAACTTTATCACAATATGCTAATATTTTTAGAAGGACCTGTATATTAATCTGAACTACTGCAATAATTGAAGAAATTTTTTAAACAATTAGGAAAACTAATTTTTTGTATTATTTTCAATGTAAAAAATGTACCATAAATATTGCATAAATATTAATAAGTAACAGTCCTCACTTTAGATGAACTCACAAAATAGTTAACTGACCACTACTGAATGCTTTATAACTACCTGCATTTACTTACAGTTTCTAAGTGATTTTATGAACTACTGACAACTCATTAACAAAGTATGAAATTACAATTATTACACACATTATAGATATGCTTGTAAATCAAGAAAAAAAGTATTTATAGCTGTATTTATAAACTGCTTATTAATGTCTATTATTGCTTTATAAATGATAAATTAACCGTTTACTCATGCTTAACTAATTAAAACAGCGTGTAGTTATTATAAAGTGTTACCATATAATGTTCACACAGGCATCAGAGATCAAAATATGCATAGAAAAACATATGCAATATACAATTTAAAAAAGAATGACCAAACCATCAGTTATCAAACATTTTAAAAGACCATTTGTTTTTCATTCAACGGGGTATTAAAAACACAGACGGCCCGACAGCAACAGTTCAAAAGCAAAGGCGAGAAGACGCCTCTTATCATTCATAATATTTTTCTTATTTAATGTTCTCTCTTCATAGATACTTTCTGTGCTTGCTTACGCATCCCTAACAATTGACTTGCCATTGTTACCACTTTTCTTAATTTTGTCTGTACCTCAGTAGCAGTTCCATACCAACAAATAATACAGAATATCATAACACTTTCGATGAAATCACTATAAAACTTCAGAAGCTTTATGTTGTGGACAATAAAGGAAAGTCATTGCTTTAAGAAATTAATTATCTGTTGTGGCTTTATACTTATAGTATATGATCGGTCCACATATCCCATTTAAGCTTATTGTCAAGAACACCAAGATATTATGATCAGCTGGAGGCCTATAGGGACGTGGCTACACCTGGACGGGAAGCCTCCAGGGCGGAGCTGGCTGCGGGCGTGACAAAGGCGGGGCAGGCTGTGGACGTGACCATGGCGGGGCAGGCTGTGGGCGTGACCACGATGGAGCTGGATGCGGGCGTGTCCAGGGCGGAGCTGTCGGACCCTCGGGCGTCCACGGCGCTGAAGACCCTTCGGGCGGCCACGGCGGTGAAGACCCTTCGGGCAGCCATGGCGGTGAAGACCCTTCGGGCGGCCATGGCGGTGATATTTCTTCAGGCCTCCGTGGGTCTTTGGTCGGCCACGGCGAAGGCGTATAGCCCCCCCCTCCCAAAATTTTCTTGGGGAGAGGGTCTTTGGCCGGCCACGGCGAAGGCGTATAGCCACCCCCCCCCAAAAAAAAATTTTCTTGGGGAGAAGGACAGGCTCAGGAACGGGAGCGGACACCGGCTCAGGAACGGGAGCGGACACCGGCGCAGGATCAGCGGGCTCTGGCGCAGGATCAACGGGCACTAGAACAGAAACGGCCACAAGGACAGACGCAAACACAGAAACAAACATGGGTTCAGGAACAGCAGACACTGGCTCTGGCTCTGGAACAGCAGACACCGGCTCCGGCTCTGGAACAGCAGACACTGGCTCAGGTTCTGGAACAGCAGACACTGGCTCAGGTTCTGGAACAGCAGACACCGGCTCCGGCTCTGGAACAGCAGACACCGGCCCCGGCTCTGGAAGAGCAGACACTGGCTCAGGTTCTGGCGGACAGGTGATGGGTTCCGGCTCTGGCGGGCAGGTGATGGGTTCCGGCTCTGGCGGGCAGGTGATGGGTTCCGGCTCTGGCGGGCAGGTGATGGGCTCAGGCGGGCAGACCGGACTTGGAACTGGCTGGAGTGGGAGATCTTCCACGAGGTATGTGGATCCACACGCCCACAGTGTGTGATCCACAAACTCCAAAAAGGACATATTAAGGTCCTTCACCAGAATTCATTATTTGAATTAGTTGTCCTTCAGACCACCCCAGAAACTCCGTTTCAGTTCCTCTTCATCCTGAGTCAAATCATCAAACAACTCTAGGTACAGCCCCGCATACTCTTCTAGAGAGCGCTCCTCTTGGAAGAGGATTGGGATTTCAAAGGGGCTCACCACCTTGCTTTTCCTCCGGCCCATTTTCAGTTCTTGTTTTTCTTTTTTCTTTTTTATGGTTGATCGTTCTGTCAGGGTTGAGTGCAGGTAGCTGAAGACGAGGACGAGAAATTCAAAGTAGTTGATTTATTAAACAAAACTTAACTTCAAAAACCATACAGGAACAAAAGAACAAAAAAAAAAACATTCATAGACGACGATCAACAAACACTGAGGGAAAACACAGGGCTTAAATGAACGTGGACTAATGGGATAATTAACAGAACACAGGTGAAGGGAATTACTAATTAGACAGACTGGGAAACACAAACAGGACTAAACCAAAATCACAAAGACAGGGGGAAACAAGATACCAAAACAGAACTAACACACTGAACACGTCAAAACCGTGACACTGATAGTATTGGCTGCCTATTAATTAAAACATAATTCTGCTCTAATAAAATCAATAGACATGTCCTTCTTTCTTCTGTTTCTAGGATGTTGATGTACAGAGATAGTCAGTGTTTGAAATATTGATAATTTTAAATGCAACCAAACATATGTCATTCTGTGCCATCTATCAGGGGACCTTTCCTGAAGATTAAATTCAAAACTTTTAAGTTGATTTGCTGCATCTGGTCATTTTTAAGAAACAAAAATGACATACAAAATTTCCTTTTAAGGTTTTTTCATTATAATATAACTTCAAATATGCAACAAAAAGAAAAAAATAAACATGCCAAGATGGGACCTGCAACTGAACGATGTGTACCTATCCGACAGGGGACTTTAGCCTGCAATGGAACTGTGTGTGTGTGTGTGTGTGTGAACAGTGAGGGGAACTGGCAGTGAAGTCTGTCTTCATTTTGTCACTTTTATATATATATATATATATTAGTGGTGGGCCGTTATCGGCGTTAACGTGCTGCGTTAACGTGAGACTCTTATCGGGCGATAAAAAAAATATTGCCGTTAATCTATTCTCAAAGTTGGGTTGGGAGCTGGGTGTATAACGTTACTACGCAAGCTATGATGACTTTCACCTTGATATTTTTGCGTCAAACTACTATGTAGTATATTTACTGGCAGTAAATTTGAAAAGCTTGCGCGTCAACGTCATTCATCAGGGTTTCTGCACACTTTTTTAATTCAAATTTAAGGCTTTTCAAGACTCGTAGAAATTGTTCATTTAACTGTTATATAAACTTGATATCACATTTGCTTTTGTGGACAGGAAAACTGCCCTCTTGCTGATGTGATATTGTATGATAACAACATAATATGATACAGAGCCTTTCCCTTTCAAAGTCTTTCTCCTTCATTAGCTCTTTCCACCTGGGAAAAGCTATCCAGATATTCATCCTCGTTTTGAATTCGCCGGTCACGTTTCCTTTTATTATAATAATTTTTTTGTTGCTTTTTGGCTGCGAGGATTCCTTCTCCTGTGGCTCGGCATAAGTATGATTCTGCATACTTACAGGGCTCTCAAGTTTTGAAGACAGGCAAGAGTGACATCCAACCATTTCCCATTTGGACAAGCCAATCATTAAAGTAATTTTAGCTTGTGGCTTTTAACTTTTGGCATAAAGTTAAATATTTGTCATACCTGACCAGAAGATGTTCAAATAAATATCACATTAGACAAGGAAGTTGTAGGTTGTGTTTGTACAGTATAAGTCCGTATCTTATTTAGCTGAGGTAAATTAAATGCAATTCTCATGTATACTTGCTTGATGATGAATGAGACGGCCCAGCGGTTGGTTGAAATTTAAAAGGCTGATTTTCGCGCTTCAGGGCGGTGACGAGTAGGCTACATACAGTACTGTGCAAAAGTTTTAGATCGGTAAGATTTTTTATGTTTTTAAAAGAAGTCTCTTCTGCTCACCAAGGCTGCAATTATTTGATAAAAAAACAAAAAACAAACAGAAATATTGTGAAATATTATTACAATTTAAAACAGCTGTTTTCTATGTGAATATACAGTAAAGTGTAATTTATTCCTGTGATCAAAGCTGAATTTTCATCATCATTACAATTAGTCTTCAGTGTCACATGATCCTTCAGAAATCATTCTAATATGATGATTTGATGCTCAAAAAACATTCATTATTATTTTCAATGTTGAAAACAGTTGTGTACAATTTTTTTTTCAAAATTCTTTGATGAATAGAAAGTTCAAAAGAACAGCGTTTATTTAAAATAGAATATTTTCTAACATTATAAATGTCTTACTCTTTACTGTAACTTTTGATCAGTTTAACTCATCCTTGATGAATAAAAGTATTGATTTATTATATTTCTTTCCCCAAAAAATAAAATTTAAATTCTTACTGACCCCAAACTTTTGAAGGGTAGAGTTTAATGTTACAAAAGCTTTAGATTTCAGATAAATGCTGTTCTTTTTTAGTTTCTATTCATCATAACATCATGAAATAAAAATGTAAAAAACTGTTTTCAACACTGATAATAATCATAAATGTTTCTTGAGCATCAAATCATCATATTAGAATGATTTTTGAAGGATCATGTGACACTGAAGACTGGAGTAATGATGATGAAAATTCAGCTTTGATCACAGGAATAAATTACACTTCACTATATATTCACATAGAAAATCGCTGTTTTAAATTGTAATAATATTTCACAATATTACTGTTTTTTTTTTTTTTTTTTTTTTTATCAAATAATTGCAGCCTTGGTGAGCAGAAGAGACTTCTTTTAAAGACATAAAAAATCTTGCCGATCTAAAACTTTTGCACAGTACTGTATGTTGTCCAGTGGTTGTCCAGACACCCTCGGCACAACCTTAAGCAATGGACCTGAACGGTGGTTCAATGTCAACATTGTGACAACGCCGTAACAACCTTCACCACACAACGTAGTTATAGCAACCTTTTGGCCACGTTGTTAAAACGTTGTTAGAAGGTTGGTTACGTTGTGCCAACGTTCTGTGTTTGCTGGGTAAGGTCTCCCATACTGTATATGAAATGGATTCTTGACTCAAAATATTTTACTGTTAAGATTGTTAAATTAATAGATATTGTTATACACCCAAAACCAAAAAAGGACAAAAATATAGCCTGTTGAGTTATAATTGATTTGCTTTTGTTGTACTGTTGAGTGGGTAAAACTGTTTTTAATGGCAGGCTAACAGATACCGTTGACAACTGGGACGACTGGATGACATTTTTTTAAAACTGTCTCCACTGATAAATAACTAAGGCTCACTTGGAAATGAGGCCCGATGTCCAAAATTCCGAACCACCCCTTTAAGACCTTTGCTGCAATGAAGGCCTGCCGTGCGTGCTTCTGAAAGGTAAACTTGATTTGCTCTTTAGTCATTGTTTAAGATGCTGAATCTGCTGATGATATAATGTGCTAATGTGTTTTACGCACATAAGAAAGTGGTGTAAAGAGATTTGCAACAGTAATTTGAGGAGCTGAAATGTGATTATTTGGAAAAGTGCTGTCATGACTGCTTTAAGAAAAATGCCAGCAGGCATTGCCTCCTGCATAAACTTTAATGTTGTTGACATTTTGGGCACACTCGCTTATTGCTTATTGGTCTTTGCGTGTAGTTGCTGGTTTTGCGTTATATGCATGCTGCCCTATAAAACAAAAAGGCAGTAACTGCATTTTTGGTCAAAAATGATAATTTTCATGACATTCAAGGCATCTTTTGTTATGTGACAAAACATCTTATCTTAAATGTGTGTCGTTTTGGAGAAAAATGGTAGTCGTTTGTACAGTAACTGCAAAAAGGGTCACGACAGGATAACTTTAAAGTCATTTTTCTCAGTTCTGCACTCTGCGTAGTTACTGCCTTTTTGCTTTGTAGGGCAGTATGGCATAGGCTACTGGTCTTTGTTGTTGCTGGTTTTGGGTTATATGTATGGCAAATTGGTCTTTGTGTGTTGTTGCTGGTATTTTGTTGCAAATAGAGGGGCGTTGTTTTTCGTCTAGAGCGGCAGAAGTGCACTCGCCGGTCCTGTGTTCAATTCCATTTGTGGATGCATATTTTGTGGTGTCAATTCAGAGAACTGTCATGTTTAAAAAGTTATGTCGTGTGTAATGTCCGCTGTGACGTCACACCTTGCAGTTTAGGCCTGGTCATTTGGTCTTATGCCAAAGGTTATACATTTCATTTTTTTTCAAATGTTTCGTATGCTATTCATGTGATTATGATTTGATGTGATTATTTACACAGTGTGCAACATAATTTTGGGGATTTCAGCCCTCATGATGTGAATGTGGAGGTGTGTAGAAGCTGATTGGTATGTGAGTGTTATTTTCTCTAATTTCTCTCAAAAAGTAAGTGGGTAATATAAAAAATATACTTTTGTTTTTTGTTCTCTTTGTACAGTATGCCCACTGCCATATTGTAGGGTATTTTGCATATAGTATTGTATTGTAACGTTTTGGAAATTGGTGCATTACTTTTATTTTTGATTTTCCTATTGCCTTGTTTAAGAGTATTGTGTTCGTTATACACAAGTGGACTGTGATACTCAAGTGTAAAGTGTATTACAGAGATAACTGCACCCTGAGTAATGTATTGCGGTGAGGATGTTTAATTGTGTCATCCTGTCAGGGACCAAGCAGATGGAGTCACAAGGGAAGTTCAAAAGTAAGGGTTTTTATTTCCCAAAAATCATTACAACAAAATAAAGTCAAATAAACAGACAGTAACTAAAGCTCTGAACATAAGAGACTCATATGATCCTCAACGGGGACTTATATATTGGCTGATCAGACCAATTTTGACACACAGGGGAAGACTAACAACAACACTACTACATAAACTACAAATAACAGAAAAACCTACCTAAAAACTTATTCCAAAAGAAATGTACTTTTACTCAACCTTAACTCAACAAAAGAACTCGATATAATATAAATCTAAACCCCAAAATATCTAAGGAGAGAATGAGCTAGAACCAGGACAGGACGTAAAAGAATAAGCAGGTGAAGGTCCAAAGAGCTGCAGCACTTCATCAGGCAGTTTATTCTCATATCATGCTTCTCCAGCTAACCGCAAACCACATGTGATATACAGAATAGAGCTGAGGGTCTTTAGGGACATGTGACATGTGGTTCCTCACTCATTTGACTGAACAGCCTTTCTCCTTCAGCGTTTGAGGACAGAAACTGCAGCAGAAGCCAAGTCTTCATTTGGGTTTATGCCAGCTGAATCTGTGTACTTTTTAGCTTCAGCACAGAATGCCAAGGTGTTTGTTGTTTCCTCCCATTTCTGAAATTGAATAGACCTCCACTGATTAATAATTTTACCAATTGTGTCCGGGCAATGTCCTAAAAGGTTTGCAAATTTGACCATGTCTGTCAGGCTCTTGTTGTGGTTTAGTGTCTTCTCCACATTGAACAAATACATGTGTCCATATCTCCATATTATCTGGGAGCCTTGCTCTCAGTTCATTTGCTAAGGAAATGGTGTAGCTCACACATCTACTTCACACACAGTCCTTCTCCTCTGGAGAGAGGTTCAGCTGTGCCGCCTTGGACTCAAATATATAGCCAAGCCATCTATTGGTTCTTTAAGGGCATTAAGTTTTGCCATTGGGTTAAAGACCCTGCTGCAGACAGACTTTATTAGCCTCATTGGACAGGCTCTATGGAAAGCCAGCGTGTGGCACAGACCTTTGTTATCACCCCACAGTTCATGGATGGCAAACAGACATATCATAACCTCCATTTACTGTTCCAGAATAAATGAATAGTTCTGCATGTGTGTTGAGATAGACACACATTTCCATACAGAATAATCTTTTAGTGAGATTAAATGGAAATGTTTTCTTCGTGAGGGGAAACCCATGAGACCCTTAATGAAAATGAAAAAAACATGCATTTCACAAATTATTTTTGTGTGGTTATGGAAATGTTCACTTGCTCCCTAACTCTCCAACCTTAAACTTTGTGTTTCATGCTTGCAAATTTCACACCCTGAAGGAAAAGGAATATATAGGGAAATTAACAAACATTGACATTTTGGGACAACATGCCGTTATAGAAAGGTGTGTAACAGTGTCACATTATGGAATACACTCTTGAAAAGAATGTTAAAACGGACTCAAACTTTCGTGTTTTCTGTGACCTGGAGGTGTTCTGACATGCTCTGACATTTGTTCTTATTTCTAAATTTTGAGATATTTTCTTTTTTTTTTTCTTTTTTTTTCTTTTCTTTTTTTTTTAAACATTGGGAACAATACAATAGCCAGATTTACATTACCTCATGGTCACAGTTCCAGTCTGTGATCTAGACCAAAGATCTCCATTCCCAACATTCCCATTTTTGTAAATATAATAAGAACCACATTAGAACACACAAAACAAAACAAAACAAAACAGGGGGTGCATTACTATAAAGCAAGTCTCTAATACATAGAAACAAAAGGCAACAAAACAATTATTTTGTTAATAAACGGTACATAAAATACAGTACAATAAAATCAACCCTTGATTACCACTATCTTGCCAACATTCAGGACAACATTCCTGCATGTTGTGTTTGATTAACATAGGACACCCATTTTGACCATAGGACTGCAAATCTATTCATTTGTAACCGGAGTGAGAATGTTAGTCTTTCCATCTGGTAGATTTCATTAACACATTCTATCCATTTTTCCAGAGTAGGGGGATCAGGGAGGAGCCAGTGTCTGGTGACAGTTTTCTTACAGGCTATAATTAAAATTATGAACAGATACTTTGCATAATCAGGTAAAAAATCTGTGTTACCCAAAATAAAGTTGGTAAACCTGAAGGGTATTTTCATGTTGAAAATATTTTCGATATCTTTATGTATCTCTATCCAATATTGTTTTATTACTGGACAATCCCAGAATATATGCCAATGGTTGGCATCTACACTTCCACACTGCCTCCAGCACTTAGTCTCCTCCCCGGGACCATGCATTTTCTGTTTTGGAGTAATAAAAAACCTGATCAAACATTTCCAACCAAATTCCTTCCATGAATGTGAGTTTGTGGTCTAAGTCTTTATTTCCCAGTATTGCCAGTAAAGGTGGTTCTGACATAAGAAGTACTTCAATGTCTTTCCACCTAGCACGGTAGCTTGTATTACATAGATTCATCAAGGGTTTAATTTGTGCAGAATAGAAATAATTTCTTAGATGTGGTAAAGCCATACCCCCGTTTTCTTTGGAGAGCTGTAATGTTTTAAATCTGATCCTCGGCTTTTTTCCTGACCATATAAATCTAGAAATCATTTTGTCCCACTCTAAAAATTGCTTTTTTGTAATTTCTGTCGGGAGAGCTTGGAACAAAAATAGAAATCTTGGTAATAGGTTCATTCTTACAGATTCAATTCTTTGAATTAGACTCATGAAGGGAGTGATGGTCCATCTCTTTTATTTTATCTTAAGTTTTATTTTATTCAAAAGATCATCATAGTTACACTTAGCTATAATGAGTATATCTTTGGGGATTAAGATACCTAGGTATTTTAATATGGTCCGGTCCCATTTAAGATTTAATTCATCGCTTATTGTTTTTGGAGGATTATAATTAAATGTCAATATCTGTGTCTTGTTTACATTTAATTTATAACCAGCATAATCCCCAAAGCTACTTAGAGTCTGAAATAATTTGGGCAATGATGTGTTTGGTTCACTTATGTACAATAAAACATCATCGGCGTATAGCGCCACCTTGTGTACGTCACCGGAAATATTTATACCTTTTATACTGTTTGTTTGCCTTATTAATTGAGCTAACGGTTCTATATAAAGGGCGAAGAGTAAAGGGGAGAGTCCGCACCCTTGTCTTGTCCCGCGTTCTAGTTCAATAGTATTTGATAAGTGACCATTTATTTTTATCTGCACAGTTGGTTTTGTGTATAGTGCCCCGATCACTTTAACAAAATCTGAATGAAATCCGAATCTCTCCAGTACTCTATACAGAAAAGCCCAGCTTACGGAGTCGAAAGCTTTTTCAGCGTCAAGGCTGATCACTGCAGCTTGTGTTTGATGTTTTTTAATATGGTTTAATATGTGTAATGTACGCCTTATATTATCATGAGTTTGTCTTTGTGGGATAAAACCTGTCTGATCAGTAGAAATTAGTTGTGGAAGTATCTCTTCAATTCTCTTCGAAAGAATTGATGTGAAAAGCTTGTAGTCAATATTAACAACAGAAATAGGTCTGTAAGAGCTACAATTAAGCCGGTCCTTTCCCTCTTTGTGAATTACAGATATAGTAGCCTGTTTCCATGATGGTGGCATCTTACCCTCTTTTAGAGCCAGATTAAATATTTGAAGGAGGAATGGTGATAGCTCCAATAAAAAATTTTTGTACCATTCGGAAGTAAATCCATCTGGGCCAGGAGATTTATTTACTTTAAGCCTTGATATGGCATAGGATAGTTCCCTTTCTGTAATATTAGCCACAAGCTTTTGATTTTGATCATCCGACAAAACAGGTAAATTAAGTTGGTCAAGAAAGCCCTTGATTTGTTGTCCATCTTTTAACTTTGGCTGTGTGTATAATTGTTTATAATAACTCTGAAAGGCCTGTTTAATTTCACTTTGTTTATAAACGCATGTCTTAGAATTTGGATCTCTTATTTTACATATTGTATTATCTGCTTGTTGCTTTTGTAATTTGCTCGCTAAGAGTTTAGTAAACTTAGCACCAGATTCATAGTATTTTTGTTTGGTATAAATCATCTTCTTTCGTATTTCTTGTAAGTATAGTGCCTTAATATTATTTCTCAATATTTTCAGCTTAATATTAAACTTCTGATTTAATTCTCTCTTATGTTTTCTCTCCAACTCGTTCAACTCCCTATTTAGCTCTGATAATCTAGATTGCCTAGCTCTCTTTTTCTGGACACAAAATGATATAATTTTACCCCTCATAACCGCTTTCAATGTGTCCCAGACGATTTCTGGGCTCACCTCACCATTAAGATTTTCTTTTAGGAATGTTTTTATGTCAGATTTTATTATTTTAGTAAATTGTAGATCGTTCAGTATACTTGTATTCAACCTCCACTGTATGTTTTTGAAATCGTCATTTATTTCTACGTTTAGTAATAGGGGAGCATGATCAGAAAGGTCAATGTTTCCAATCTCGCAGTTACATACCCTGTGGCGATCCCTTTTAAAAATAAAAAAATAATCAATTCGAGAGTATACTGTATGTGCATGAGAAAAATGGGTATAATCTCGGCTTGTTGGATATAAATCCCTCCAAATGTCCACAATACCATATTCTGACATGAGGATCTTAATTTTCTTCTGCAAAGACGTTTGGGGAATCTGTCTTGAGGAGTCAAGCCTAGGATTAAGTCGTACATTCCAATCCCCTCCACAAATAAGTATACCAGTTGATTTTGCCATTAAGTCAAATAGTTTTCTATAGAATGAAACGTCACTGTCTGGGGGAGCGTATACATTAAACAGTGTTATTTGGACTCCATCTATTCTACCGGTTATCAGTGAGAATCTCCCTTCTTTATCTGTAGTTTCAGAGATAAGTTCAAATGGGACTCTTTGTGATATTAGAGTGGCCACACCCCGCCTATGACCTGATTTATAGGACGAGTAATATATTTTAGAAAAACCCATCCTTTTTAATTTTTCATGTTCCAATGAATTAAGATGTGTTTCTTGTAACATAGCAATTTGTACTTTTTCCTTCTTCATTTTAGACAATATTTTATTTCTCTTAGTGGGGTTAAGAACTCCATTCACATTGTATGATGCAAATTTTAGAATATGTTTGTCAGCCATGGTTTCCTATGTTTTTAACAAAAAAATCTCCATACAAAACGAATAAAAGTAATGCACACCCTTAACAAGAACAAATGAAACTTGAACATAACTAAAATATGGTGAAATCTTTAACAGAAATATCGAAATGTCATTTCTTTGCATAAGGTTTGCTTCCAGAACAGAGGTTCTAATGAACTGAACCTTTAAGGGGCTAGAGATGTTAAAGCACCTTTCAGGGGAAAACCCGCTCATCACGTAGCGTGGGGCCCACTGTGTTGGCTGCATTATGATTTTAGCCAGTCTTCAAAATGCTTGTATGCCCCGACATTTTAGTTTACAGTTGAAGTTCGGAGTAGAACGAGGGCACAATTAAAACTAAAAGGACAACTTCTATTATCTTATTCGAACACGCATCCGTCTAAATGCGTTCTATGGGGAATCACTTATCTGTAGGGGGTAGACGTCTGAATTCCTGCAACTTTTCTTTAAACCGCTGCCGGGGCTCATCATCCTCCTGGGGGTACGCGCCGCTCGGTGTTACTGCGTCCTGGACTCCGGCCACTTGCCAAGGTGAAAGCAGTCGTAGTTCCCGCTGGTACGGGCTGGCTGAGGGACGGATAACTTTGACTGGGAGCCCCCGTGATGCCATGTCTGACGTTGCCTCCGACGCGGTCTGGTACAGGCAGGTCTCATCTCCATAGAAGACGCGTAATCTTGCAGGGTAGGGAGTTTGGAACTTAATTTTTCTCTCCTTCAATATCTTCTTTGCTTGATTGTACTCCGCACGTTTCTTGATAATAGCTGGTGGGTAATCGTGGTCCACGTAGAATCGGCCATTGTTGTATTGCACTTGTCCCTTCTGCCAAGCTCTACGGATAACTTCTTCTTTGACTTTGTAACTCGCAAACTTGACGATGATGGAGCGAGGCTTTGCCTGCGCGTCAGCTGGTTTAGGGCCAAGGGCTCTGTGGGCTCTTTCAATTTTGATCTGCGCGTCCTGTGGGAAATCCAGGCAATCCCGAAGCAGTTTATCTATGAAACCTTCGATGTTATTGTCTTCAGCTCCCTCGGGAATACCGTAAATCCTTATGTTTTCTCGGCGTGCGCGTCCCTCTTGGTCAGTAAGTTTAGCCTCCATATTGTCCTGGCGTTGTAAAAGTTGCGCAAGTAACGATGACGCCGCCTGCATGGCCGTTTCCATCTCCCCAATTCGACCCTCAGCTTCATCCAACCGATCACTTGTCTTGTGCAAGTCTTGTTGTATCTCAGAGAGCTGTTGCTTGTTGTCATGTCTAAAATCTCTCAGTTCGGCTAGTACCTTTCCCAAGCTAATCTCCTCCGTTTCTTGTCCCTCTGCCTCGTGGTCGTGGACCGGGGAGCAGTCTCGGTTGTCCTGCTGAAAATCCTCAGTAATAGGTGCTGTGCCCGTCGCCTTCTCCTTGTGACAACCCTAGCCTCCATCTTTAATAAAATTTCACTTATAGTCAAATCGCAAAAGTTTTAGGGTTGTTTTTAGGAAAACCGTCGGAGAGCATTGAAGTTACGCAGCCATCTTGGTCACAACCCGGAAGCCAACCCTTTGAGATATTTTCATGTCTACAGTCTGATTACACTGTATTCAGCACAAACTCTGCTACAGTAATATGTCAGCAGCATGTATGTAAAAGTTTGTAGAAAAGGAAGTTTTTTGGTTTGTGAGGGAAAAAATGTCACTGAAATAATGTCATGCAACCCATACTGATTATTTCTTCACAAGACTTTTACAATTGTATCATGTAGCCTAGAATGTCAAAATTTGTATCATCCTGACTACTCATTCACATAAAACAATATATTGATTTAAAATTTGTGGTTGGATTTATTTACAACCCAACATAATCCTAAGATACATAAAAAGGACAAAAAGGCACATTATTGAACACACTGATCTAAAAACAGAGACTTGAACAGTCACACTCCTTTGAGCCATTCCTGAATTCCCGAATTACGATCCCAAGGTACTTTGAGACACTTACATCGGTGATTTCATCAAGAAGGAAGCTGTATTTGTGGTCACCAATATCACCCACAAGTCTTTTAATGAAATATGGTGCCAACACCCCATTTATCATTTCGATACACTTGGTACGGTGCATCCGAAAATGTTGGGCTGCACTGGAATCTGAAAAAGCAGCTTTGCATTTCTTACCAATGTGGTCAAAAGACACATTGCCATTGTTGGCTTGTCAAGAGTCTGTGTTTTTTGGAGCAAAATGTTAAAGGGGTCATGACATGAGAAACCAAATTTGCCTTGATCTTTTGGTATTTAAGAGGTCTTTGTACCATTAAAACCTCCTGCAAGTTTCACAGCTTAACTGTACGTTCACACCGCCGCCGACTTGAGCGTCAAAGAAGCTCTGGCCGCTCTGTCAAGGACGCTTGTCAAAAAGCACGGGGAAGCTCGTTGACGCTTTGGACGCTCTGACGTAGCAGGGAGAAGAGAAGTGTCACAACATGAAATGTAATGTAAATGTAAATGTAAATGTAAAACAACAAGCAATACATTGAAGAAACCTTTTATAATGACAGCATTTTTATAACCTGTTTGGTCACATTTGGTCGGGGAAAAAATAATAATTAGCTATTATTATTATTTGCATTAGTGCAGTTGGTCAAATCGTGTTACCGTGAGCAAATGAATTGCATTCCCGCTTAAAACGAGCGTTCGTAAATATTTTAAATAAAAGTTGCGCTCATTCTCAAATGTGTATCACTGGATCATTATGGATAATCGTTGTGAAGTTGTTGTGTTTGGTGCTGCTTTATTGTATGCGGACAAGATGTCGGACTCTGAGATTTTGGGTTCGTTCATTACACCCTCCAGGACCGTTATCAATTCGGAGAGTATCACCGGCTGGTGCAGCAGCTCCGGCTAATGTTTTAATCGGAACTAATGTTTTGGTAGGAACGAAAGTTTACATCGTATGTTTCTCCGGAATCAGCCAGCGCGAAGCACGTCTATATTCCGATTGGTTGCTGCGTTTTGCCGCTGCTTGCCGCTGAACCGCGTCATAGCTCATTACCATAAAGTTGAGCTACTTTCAACTTTCTGATTGACGTTCAAGACGCTCAAAACGCCCAAAACGCGACGCCGAGGGATTTGACGCTCCTTGCAGCGGAGAGAAGCCAGCTTCCATTGAAAATGAATGACTTCCGGCCGCTTTGGAAGCTCAAGTCGGCGGCGGTGTGAACGTACAGTGAGACGTCCTCCCCATTATAAACGAAGCATTTAATCAAGCTCTAAATACAGCTCGTTCTAGATCCTATGAAGTGACGTCATGGTACAAAGTGACGTACCAGTTGTTTGCATATGACCGCCTCCAGCGCAAGACAGCTACGCCTCATTTCGCATCATTGCATCGTTGTCACGCGCACATGTGGTTGTTCAAAGAAAAAAATTTTGTGCATATCAATCAAAGGCAACTCTAAATGCAAAAAGTGGTAGAGAACCCTGTTCAAACTACCATGTAAAAATAAAATAATCTCGCTTCTCAGTGATGGTTTTAGCCAGACCTCACAGTCTCTGTAGATCCGTTGTATGAGAATATCCTCCGCTGCAAAAACAACAAAATAACACCACTCCAGCCCTGTAAGTAGGAGCTGGCCTTGCACCTGCCAGTAGTTGCTGTGAGTCTGCTTTAATTCCAATGTGCCACTCTGCATTTTCAAGTATTTACAGTAGCACATAGCTCTTTGCATTGGGACATAATTTCCAGCAGTCCGAAAGGTGGGCTCTCACCAGACCGTCAGGAGATGACCCTGGCCAGGGGTGCGTCTGGGTGGATGATGAACCCACAAGGCTAGTAATTTGTGTTTTTTACTAGATCAGCTCTTCACACATGAAAAACTACTATAGTAAAGTACTTGAATTAATTTGTTGTGGTAATATAAAAAACTACTTTAGCCAATACTGTACTTTTCTACAACTATAGGGTATATTATACTACAATACACTACAATTTAGTGTAGTAAAAACTAAAGTATACTACATTATTTATTAGTTTATTAATTCACTATAGTTAACACTCCAGTATGCTGTAGCATTCAAATGAATAAAGTGTTGTAAAAACTATAATGTATACAGTATAATGCAATTTACTATAGTAAATACTATAGTATTTTTTCATGTGGTTGTGAACTTACCATGGTTCTTGCCTTGTGCCAGCGCTACTCTGTTTCAGTGCAGCTACACAGGAACACTCTGCCACTGAAATGTCCTCAAAGACAATCTACACATTAAAACATGTCTGTCATTTCACACACTACTTCAAAACAACACACAAAATGATAAAGCTGAGAGCAGGCTGATCATGTAAGTAGTAGGTATGGGAATAGGCTCAATCTAGCTAGGTGTAGGTTTAGGTCACTGTGGCGAGCAGGACGAGGCCGAGGGCCGTGAGAGAGCGGCACGAGGCCGGTGGCGTGATCAATGATGAGCGACACCACTGCGACGCACCGGCCTCGTATCTCTCACGGAGGAGCAGAAGCATAAAAGGAGGAGCGATGACAGTGGAGATGGAGAGTGGCCAGGCCTGGGCTATTTTATTTGATGTTTTGTTTTATTATGTGTGGCGTATGTAAGTATGTATTTTACTTTTGTTTTGTATGCGTTTAATTATTTTATTAAAATGTGTGAATGTTCGCCGGTTCCCGCCTCACTCTTCCCATAACATTTGAACCTTGTTACAGTCATTCGTCATTTTCAACACAGGGTTACAAAACGAAAAGAAAGATACAACTTAGCCCTTTCACATCAGCTAGCTAAGCTTATTTGAGATTTGAGTCCTAAAACACAGGCTACCTCCACTAGCTACATCAAAACCACAGAATATTAACCTTATTGAGGCTTTGAACTAATGAACACTTCTTATTTCTACTCCCTACTCTGAGGTCGTGAGGCTTCTCACTCTTTCTTATCGACCTGTAACAGGCAGCCCTGACGCTCACTCTCCCTGATGAATCTTTGTTTGAAACTGGGGGGAATTGAACATCATTCATGTTATGCATACGCTTAATTGTATATCATCAAAACACTACACTGGATCAAATAGCCTGTCAAGTTGTCAATGTTAGACAGTAATGTAAACTAGAGCTAACGTTTTGCTCCTCGGGGCTGAGCTTACCGCTTGCTCTAGGCCTTGGAGTCATCTTGTGTAAAACAGCACCATCCTTCATTTTTTCTTCTCTTGTATCTCGGGACAGGAATTATACACTCAATAAAGCGGAAATAGAAACTACTATTCATGGCAACTAGTCAATTAATACTAGTGTTGATTTTTTTTTCTACAATATTCATTCATGACAGTAAAATAGGGCATGGCAAGTAAATTTACTGCAGTATTTCCTCAATCAGTAGAAAACACCCTGTCATGCTTGAAAAACAAACAAAAAACATTATATACCGTGAAACGGTATAATTTAGAAAAATATCACCCACCACTAATATATATATATCTTTTCTGACTTTTCTGCCAGTTCTGTGAGTTGGATAAGTCTCTTATACTATTTGAATTATATTTTGTATTATTGTAATATATTGTCATTTTGACCCATAATTTTTATTTTAAAATTTTTATTTATTTGAAAGCCCCCAGGACCTTTGCCGCACTTGAACCACAAATACACACATAAAAAAATTATGGATCTGAGGAGGTTTTGTGGTTGAAATTTTAAAAAAAACTTCCGATGCTTCAGTACACATAGAAAAACCTAAAAATGCTCAAAATTTACCAAAAATGACTTTATGATGTCTAAATGTGTATCTGAAAGAAGAAAAGCTGACTTTAGGACCCAGTGGAAACAGCTTGTTTGCTCCATATAGAGCTATAGGGCCATCTAGTGGCAAGAGTGAAAATATCATGTTATAAGTTTTTTTCCACAAGAGGTCAGCAAAGACATCTAAAGTAAGACATTTTAAGCTGAATTAAAAGGTTTATGGATGAAAGTGTGAGTTATTTTGAATTTAAGTTGAAAAAATGTGAGGAATGTGCTTAAATTACTCAAATACTATTTATTTATTTATTATTTATTGATCAAATCTAGTAATTTAAAGGTACATTTTTTAACAAACAAACAAACAAACAAATGAGAGTCAGAATAAAGAAGTCAATTGTTCAAGGTGTTTATAATTGCATCTTGTTCAAGAGTTGACAAGGATGGAACTGAGGGGAACATTTCGAACAATGCAGTGAGAGACTTTGGTTCAATTCTTTCTCCTGCAATAAATTACAAAGTTTCAAAAAAAAATATTGTTCCAGTCATTATATAATTGTCACAGTCTTCGTCTGCACTACACTTCCCAGAATCCTTTGTGTCTTCGCGCCTGAACTCACTCCCTCAATTACCCACCTGTTCATCGTCTTCATCATCCATGTCACCTGTGCTCACCTCGTAATTGTTCATTTGTTTGTATTTAGTTTGCTTCTGTTCAGTCAGTCTTTGTCCATTCTTGTTTATGTTAAGTCGTGTTAGCGTGTGTGTGAGAACCGTCTGCCTGCCTGTTAGTCATGGCAAAATGAGTCTTTCTGAACCACTGAGACCTCTAGCCCATTGCTTCACCCAAAGATTCATCACTTAAAGCTTCATTCAGCATTGCTCACTAGTGACACCTAGCTACTGTGCAAAGAAGTCGCAGACAAATGAATTCATTCTGAACCAATAGCCTGAGCAGATTTATGATTTTCATATATACCCCCTCTTCACACGCACCCTTGTTCTGTTTTATTTCTTTCTTTATTTTCTTCTCGCTGTTAATGTCTGTAAACTTTCATTTGCAATAATAAAAAGACCTGAGCAGACATTTGTCCATTGCCTGGGTATAAAATAAAGTATGTATATTTCTGAATTTACTTGTGCAGAGACAACTGTCACACACAATTAACTAATTATTCATAAATTATTTGGATAGTGACAGTATGAACAGCAAAAGTGACACTGTGTTGAGTGCAGTGCTTATGGTGGAGGGAGTGTAATAAAGTCAACTGTACAGAATAATCTGGGGTGGGAAAAGTCTCTTGTCTTTTTTTTTTTGAAAGAATTGTCTCTGGTTTTTTTGCAGTGAACTGTTGCTGTTTTTTTTATATATATATTTTTTTAATATTTTTATTAGTATTTTCTTCATGTAAATACAAACATAGTCTTGTTAATACAAATTTGTCCATGCGCACATAATGACTGCATTACATGAATTTAAACCCATTAAAAGGCAAGAATTAAGCAGAAAAAAACTAATACAGTGAACAACGCTTCTCTCTTCAACATAGGTCATAAAGCATAAAAAATAAAAAACATAGTATAACATATAATCTTATCTCAAAATATACATTCTTCCATTTTATTTAAGGTAATATTTAAACTTAAGCTTAAATTGTGGAGCTACAGGTTTCCTAGTCTCAAAAGTCCAAAAAATCATCTGTCAAATCTAAGTCCTTAATAAAGTCTATGAAAGGTCCCCAAATCCTATCGAATAAATGTTGCTTAGATTTCCTAATATATGTTATTCTCTCTAGAGGGAGGCTGGACATCATCTGCTTTAACCACTGGGTTGCGCTGGGTCTGTTCACATTCTTCCAGGACAGGGCTATACATTTCTTTGCAGACAACAAACTTATATTTATAAAAGTACATTCAGCTTTACTATAATTGTGTTTGTCTGGGTATAAAGCGATTAAAAACAGTTTTGGGTCCAATACTATCTGTTTAGAGGTAATTTTCTCAATAAAATTTTTTACCTCCTCCCAGAAGATTTTTATTTGCCTGCATTCCCACATGCAATGTATTAGAGTCCCTTTAGAGCCACACTTTATGCATACATCCGCGGTATATTGTTATTATATTTATTTAGTTGTATAGGTGTAATATATACGCGCATGAGCCATTTATATTGTAGCATTCTAAGACGGCTATTTATAGACATCGTATGGGTTTTAACACAAGCCCTTTCCCACTCCTGTTCTCCAAGCGATAATGACAGATCCATATTCCATGGCATAAGTTTATCCCTCGAATTCTCTGCTACATTGGAGATCAATAGATTATAAATATCAGAAATAATGCCTTTTCTCAATTTATTTTTGACCATCAACTTTTCCAGTGATGTAAGGGGAGGTTTACTTAGATCACTATGATTCGCTTTCACAAAACTTCTCAACTGAAGGTATTTAAAATAGTGTTTTTTATCAAGCTTAAATTTAGATTGTAACTCTTAAATATATCGGACTCTGATGGATAAAGGTCAATAATTGTTTTAAGTCCTTTTAATGCCCATCGTTTGAAAGTAGCATCTGCCCTTCCTGGTACAAAGAGCTGGTTGCCCCATATTGGGCTAAATTGTGACAAAAAATTAGATTCTTTGAAAGATTTACTAACATCATGCCAGACTTTAATCATATTTTTTAGTATTGGATTTCTAGTTTGTGTCCGTAAGTTTTTTGCCCTGTCAGAATACATGAACCATGGGAGAGATAATTTTAAATCATGAGACTCCATTTCGACCCAATGTGGATTGTTTTGGTTTGAAAAGAAAAAGATGATAGTCCTTAACTGTGTGGCCCAATAGTAGAATTTAAAGTTGGGACATTTTAGCCCTCCACCATCGAATGGTAAATAGAGTAAGGAGAGACGAATCTTGGGCCTCCCATTATTCCATATAAAGCCCAGAGTTATTTTTTTCAACCATATAAAAAATTCAGAAGGAGGTGGCAGCGGAACATTCTGAAAAAGGTAAAGTAGCTTTGGCAGTACATTAATTTTTAGAATATTGACTCTTCTTATTGCGGATATAGGCATGGTTGTCCATCTGTTAATTGAATCATTTATTGTTTTCATTAAATTCTCATAGTTATTTTTAACCACCTGATTCAATACTGGAAAAATCCGGACACCTAAATAGGTAAAATTTTCCACTATTTTAAATTGAGTAATCTCACAGATAGGATTACTCCTTTCAGATACATTTAATAAGAGAATAGAGGATTTAGAATTGTTTACTTTATAACCTGACATTTTTTCAAACTCCTGAATCGCTTTCACTACCGCCGGGATTGACGTCTTGAGGTTTGTCAAAAATAAGATGACATCATCCGCAAACAAAGAAATTCTGTGCTCCATGGGTCCCACCGTAATTCCCGAAATTTGTGGATGGATGCGAATGGCTGTTGCAAGAGGCTCTATTGCTAGCGTAAATAGCAAGGGAGAGAGCGGACAACCCTGCCTGCAACCCTTTTTAATTTTAATTGGCTTTGAAAATAACTTGTTTGACATGATTTTGTCACGGGCGTGGTGTGGAATAAATCCGTGGACTCAAGTGCAGATTAAGAGGTATTTAATAAGGACCAAAACATAAAATAAACAAAAGAAAACTACAACGTACAAACTTAATCCAGAACAAACAAGGCAGGGCAGGAACAGAACTCACACGACGAATACACATAACTAGTGATGTGACATTTGAAGCGAGGCGTCGGAGCTTGTGTCGAGAAAAAAGGGGCGTGCCAGATGAAGCCGCGATTCGAGGCTTGTGTTGTTACCGTGAAAATCACGTGACTAATGACAAACGAGGCCTCGGTTTGTGTGAATACGTCATCGGTTCGGTCTGAGTGTCGGGGAAACTCGCGCCACCTTGTGGGTGCTGTCAGTAGAAGCAGATGTAGTAGTGTCAGAGAGTCAGTTTTAGAGAACTCTCATTGTCGTTATTGTGTCATATATGTCATATTATTACATTATATCAGGTTAGAATAGTTTGTATTTTGTTATTTTTAATTATTAGCTATATTATAGTCTTGTAATATTAATTCGATTATTTGGATTGTTTTGGATGTTTGGATCTGGACTGAACTGCTTTTTTGATTCGGATTGCCCTTTTGGATTTGTTTGATTTTTGTAACTCTCTCTTTTTCCTGGTAATGGAGCCAGTTAGACAGAGGACATCCTCTCCTGCCCAACAGAAGTGTCAGTATCCTCATGTATACCAGCTGGCACTGGCTCCCCTGCATCCTCTGTTCCTTGTGTAAGGATATTTTCCTGGAGAGGCTGGAGAGTTTTTTTTTCCAAGAAGAATCGTCTGAACCCCAACCCCAAAATTCTGTTTCTCAATAAAAATCTATTGTAATCCTTCCTTCACCCACCCAAACCTCAGTGTTGCAGTTTGCTCCTCATATCCCCAGTCCCAGAAGCACAACACTGCACTAAAACTAGTAACAGCTAGTTCACTGCACAAACCCCCCAGAAACAACTCTTAACTTCTCCCACCCCTATGTGCAGTTTACTTTATTACACTCCCTCCACCATAAGCACTGCATTCAACACAGTGTCACTGTTGTTCATACTGTCACTATCAAAGCAATTTATGAATAATGAATGAACTGTGTGTGTGACAGTTGTCTCTGCACAAGTAAATTCAGACAGAGAAAGAAACATTTTATTTTATACCCAGGCAATGGACAAATGTCTGCTCAGGTCTTTTTGTTATTGCAAATGAAAGGTTACAGACATTAACAGGGATAAATAAATAAATAAACAAAACAGAATGGGCGTGTGTGTGTGGGTACCTGACATAATGCTCAGGTTATTGGTTCAGAATTAATTAATTTGTCTGCTATTTCTTTGCACAGTAGCTAGGTGTCACTAGTGAGCAATGCTGAATGAAACTTCGAGTAATGAACCTTTGGGTGAAGCAATGGGCTGCGAGGTCTCAGTGGTTCAGGAAGACTAATTTTGCCATCACTACACATAACAAATACAACGAACGAGCACAGGACAGCAAACACAGGAAGACTAAATAGAGAGGCAAACAAAGGAGGGTAACGAGACAGACAGGTGGAGCAAATAAACCAATAATCAGATAACAAGGGGGAGGGATCAACAATGACAAGAGCACATGGCTTAACATAACAACACCCATGTGCATCACAAGACAGGACAGACATGTGACAGATTTCCGCCGTCGGGTTATTATAGAGTATTTTGACCCATTTAATAAAGTTAGTTCCACATCCAAACCTTTCCAAAACATGAAGAAGATAGGGCCATTCGACCCTATCGAAGGCCTTTTCTGCGTCCAACGATAGGAGCGCGGTATCTTGGGTATTTTCCTTAGACCAAATAACATTCAGAACCCTTCTTACATTATGATAACCTTGTCTTCTAATTATAAACCCATTCTGATCCCTATTTATTATGTCCGGCAGGATCTTTTGAAGCCGTATTGCTAAAAGTTTACAAATGATCTTAAGATCAGAATTTAGTTAACTAATAGGTCTTAAGTTTTCACATTTATCAGGGGGTTTACCAGGCTTTGGTAGCAAAGTAATTAGGGCATGATTCATGGAAGATGAAAGTTCGCCTTTTTTGAATGCCTCTGTAAACATAATCTAATAGAGGTATTAGCAATTTATCTTTAAATTTTTTATAGAGATCAATGGGAATACCATCTGGTCCTGCTTGCTTACCAGAATTCATTCCATCAATTGCCCGTGATATTTCCACTTTATTTATTTCTATATTTAAATTAACCCTCGAATCATCTGAAATAACTGGAATGTTTAGCGCATTAAAAAAAGATGTAAGTCGTTACCATCATGGTTTTCTTGGGAATCATATAACCTCTGATAGTAGTCTTTAAATGCATTATTAATATCTCTAGGATCTGTGAGCGTTTTTTCCTGTGTTCTAATAGATGTAATCGGTGTTGTTGATTCAAGTTGTTTAAATTGCCAGGCTAATAATTTTCCTGCTTTATCTCCTTGTTCATAAAATGACTGTTTTAATCTTAAAAGACTAGACGCAGCCCTAAAACTAGATTGTTTATCATATTCAGCTCTTAGTAACAGCAATTCTTTTTTCAAATCTGTCATTTGTTTGATAAACCCTTTCCTGAATGATCCTGATTTTAGTTTCTAATTCCAACCTATTCCTTCTAGCTTTCTTAGATGTGTTGCCCGTGTAGCTAATAATATGCCCCCTGGGTCAATATCACCATAGAGTGCCTTTCAACCCTCACAATACTCACACATTTTGATTTTAATTTACCATTCGCTTTATGTCATGTCATATTAGTAGACACTCAAATACTATAATAAATATATTATCTGAGCTCCCACAAATTTTTTTTTTTAATTATGGGCCATTTTTTAGAGCATAAATCATAGATATGTCCACCCTGTCGTGGACATATAAATGACTGTTAAATGTGTTTTCATTGCATTATTAAGATACAAATGATAATTTCTGAAAGGTATGATGTCCCTTTCCTAAATAGGGTTATTTGTTTGATTTCAAATTATAAATACATAAAAGATTTTATGTAAAGAAACTCATACAATTCGCACATAATTTTTTTCTTATTTGGAGAAATATTTTCTTATTTGGATGCAGTTTTTTGTTTGCATGTTATTGCCCCCACACCTAGCACAATGGATTATATAGGTATGATTAAATTATTATTTTAAATATTATTTAAAAATACCAAGATGACAGGGTGGACGAGCCCACGACAGGGTGGACAAGCACACGACGGAGTGGACACATAAAGCAGTTTTGTTTTCAACTCTTTAATTTCTTTCATAATTTTCTTCTTTCTCGAATCCTTTTTCCTTGAATGTGTTGCCTAGAATAGATAAATTACTGTTAGGTTGTTAGGCCAATCACTAAAATGCACTTTCTGCCGCACTCAGAGGCATGTCCTGAGAACAGCAATGATTTTATGTTTTTTTATATAACAAAATATTATCTTGTTATATTATATTATATGTTTCCATAAAATGTAATATAAGTTCTATAAATTGCAATATTAACTACAAATTAATGCTATGTCCACCCTGTCATGTGTATGTCCACCCTATGGAGTCTAAGTGGCCGACAGGGTGGACGTTTTGGAACAACGACAGGGTGGACATTTTGAGCTTCAATTAGCATATTAGCTTACAACAAACTGTGACTAGGTAAATAGTTAGTCTGGTAGTTGAAGAGAATTTGGTATATTAAAACGTACATATTTGGAAATTATTGTATTTGAATCACTTCCAGTATATTTTATGCCGACAGGGTGGACATGTTAAGCTTTGGCAAAACAAGTAAGCAAACTCATATGAAGAAAATTTGTTAGTTGTAAAATCAGCAGCTACTCAATTCAGCAGTTGAATTTCCCACCAATGAAGAGATACAAAAATCTGTTGTCCTGATGTCACTAAAGGGGATGGCCTATTCTTAAAGGGGCAGAATCCACAATACGACAGGGTGGACAACCATTTAAGGGACATGGACAAACTCTTCTTTTTTATTAAATAAAAATATTGTTTTTTATTATAAACTGATCAATTCACTCAATTTGAGTAATATCTTATTAAACAAAATATTAATAGGAAAAAATAAATAAGTAAATAAATATGATTTGACTATTTTACTCTCATTCAAATTTGATGAGCAGTGCCTGGGACATAGCAAAATAACATACATCCTCTTATACAAAACTATAGAAAATCTTGAAAATGTATCTAAAGAGCCAAATAATGCTACTGCTATGAATAAAACAACTTAGCCTTATATAACACACCCTTTCATAGTCATTTGTATGTTAAGTTATAATGGGAAATAAGTTATTTATGTTCAGGACACCAAAAGGCACCCTACAGTGATATTGACCCCCCTAAGAAACGCTTTAAAAGCATCCCATCTCACACACGCTGACGTTTGATTTGTATTTATTTGAAAAAATTCTTCAATCTGTTGTCCAATATACTTAACAAACTCTTCATCCAGCAGCCATTTATGCTGAAAGCGCCATCTAGGAGGGTCACAAGTAAGTTTGTCGTCTCTATATATAAGACAACAAGGTGCATGATCTGAGACTACTATGCTGTCATATAAACAATCTTGAATTTTGGGTAGTAGTTCTGATGAAATTAAAAAGAAATCTATTCTCGAGTATGTCTGAAATGTTGCTGAGTAGCATGAATAGACTTTGGTTTGTTGGTGCAATTCCCTAAAGATGTCCAGCAATCTGAAATCTTTTATAAAACTTTGTAAAGTCATCCTACAATTGTTATGCGAGTGGTCTATTCCTGCGGATCTATCTATGCCTGGGGAAAGGGTGCAATTAAAATCCCCTGCAATTACATAACGCCCTGGTAGTGCTGAAAGTAAAAGGAATAAATCTTGATAAAACCCTGAGTCATCTAAATTAGGACCATATACATTAACCAAATTTAAATTCTCTAACAATAAAGATCCCTGAACTATTAAATATCTGCCCTTCTTATCTTTAATAAAAATTTTTACATGAAATGGAACGGAATCATGGACCAGAGTCATAACTCCTCTTGCTCTAGATGTGAATGCTGCTGTAAATACACTTCCCCGCCGCCTCCTCCTAACCCTTCTCACATCTTCCTACACAAGGTGTGTCTCCTGCAGAAATATTATCTTAGAGTCCATATCCTTTAATTTAGTCATAACTTGTTTAACTTTCTTGACGCGTTGTAGGCCCCTGCAGTTCCACGTAACAAACTTCAAGTTCAGTGTTTGCGACATTTGAGATGTATCAAAACTATAAAATCAGAAAATAAGTATTTACCTCATAAAATATGATTTTTCCATGGAGAAACGTAACCAACCCGGATATGAGAACGTATATCCAACACCCTGAACACGAACTACCCCTTGTTACTTCCCCGAACGGGTATCCCTCCCTCGACAGTACATCTCCCGCTATCGCATGCAACCACTCCACACACAGTGAGGAGCAGTCTAACCACTCTTCTCTAGCCAGACCAGAACCCCCTTACTACCGATGCTGTTCGTTATTAGTAACAATCAATTAACCACTCTCTTTTCACTACAATTTTACACACTATATAAAAAAATATTAAAAAAATGAACACTTCAAAGCTTCAGACATTTTAAGTTATTTCAATATCAAAAATTTAAACAAAGACAGGTGTTTACCGCATAGTGTACCTGGAAGTTACTCACTGATATATAAAAAAAAAAAAAGAAGAAAGAGAGAAAAAAAAGGTGATTTAGTCCAAAGCTGGAAGTGATTCATCCTCTTCTACCGCCGGCGCCTTCTGAATTTTCTTCACGAACTCTCGTGCCGTCGCTGCTGTTGTAAAGGAATGAGTCTGACCTTCGTAAGTCACCAATAATTTGGCCGGGTGGGCCACTCCGTGTCGCAGTCCCAGTTTGCGTAGCTCCGCTCGAACCGAATCAAACTGCTTCTGTAGCTGGTGTAGTACCGCTGCTGTGTCCGGATACATCCGTACCTGTTGATTTTGGAACCGAATGTCATTTTTTGCTCGTGCTGCTGCAAAAATCACCTGTTTATCCTTGTAGTTGAGGAATCTCATCATGAGAGTGCGAGGTGGTGCGTTGCTGTCCCTCTTAGGTCCAATTCGGTGCGCCCGTTCTATGACAACTGCCCCTGTGCCGAGCATCTCTGGTAACCACTTCTCTAAAAACGCACATGGGTCCTGTCCTTCAGCTCCCTCCGGCAGATTGACCAGTCTTAGATTATTTCTTCTAGATCTTGCCTCGAGGTCCATAACCTTGTTTTCCAGTACTTTCTCATTGGACTCCAGTGTGTTCACTTTAGCACGTAGGATTTCTATCACGTCTTCTGCATCAGAGATGCGGGTTTCCGTTTGTGATACTCGCCGGATACAGTCATTTATCTCTTTCCTCAGACCGTCAATAGACTCCACCACTTTGTCGAATCTAGAGGAAATATCCATTTTCATAGAGTTGACAGTGGACAGTATTTCGTCCAACTTGCTGTTCTGGGCCTTCCGTTTATCTTCTCCGCCGAACGTCGCCATTAGAGCAGAGCTAGCATTAGAGCAAGGACTCGGGCTAATATTAGCATTAGCCTTCTGCGCTTCACCACGAAGATGGTAGTCCGTCAGCTTGGGTTGTTTTGATTTTTCGCCTACTTCCTGGCCAACTTTTGCTGCTTTAGGCATTATTCTGTTCGCACGAGTGTATAAGCGCGCCGCTTTGTTGCAAAAGAGAGGTTTTTAAAGAAATTTTGACAAGAACAGCAGAGCGGTACAAACGCGTCCTTTCACGTGGCCGCCATAACCGGAAGTCCCTGTTGCTGGTTTTAGTGCCGTGTTGTGCTTATGGGACTGGGGATATAGAGGAGCTGCAACACTGCAGTTTGGGGTGGGTGAAGGAAGGATTACAATAGATTTTTATTGAGGAACAGAATTTTTTCAAGTGTGTTGGGGTTTAGACGATTCCTCGTCTTGGACAAAACCTCTCCAGCCTTGGAAAAGATCCTTTCACTAGGAACAGAGGACGCAGGGGAACATAGATATTCCAGTGCCAGCTGGAATATAAATATATAATAATATAAATGAGGAAAAGGAAGAGACACAAAAAGCAAACAAATCCAAAATCAGTCCAGTCCCAGATCCTTTTCTTATCTAATTAACATAACAAGACTTTAAAGGGGTGGTTCGAAAGACGGCTGGAACTGCATTCCTTGTCATAAACCTGTGATCATTTCGATTAAATGGTTCTTTAAAGTCGTCTGGTCTAAAATGATCACTGCAAATTCTCAATTGTTTTAGAGTCTCTGCCGGTGTCTCCTTGTCCAAGCCCGCAGAAATAATCCAAAGTTGACTCCTTTCTGGATCTTTAAAAGTAAATTTGTGGAACATTTATTAGGTTTGTTCTTGCAATTGTGAAATGCTCACCGAATCACCATGTTGCCTTCGTTTACCTCAACTACTACTAGCTAGCTAGACATCCCGACTGTCATGCGCTTCTGTTCTGTGTTTACTTTTCGGCGCAGTACTACCGGAGCGAAGTAGAAATTCCGCCGCTGCTGAGAAACTAGTTCCTGTAAATGTAATGCAATCATTGAGATGAAATGGATAGTCTGATTTCTAACATTATTCTCTCAACAGACACTTACATCGATAGTCTGGCGTTATAATTGATTTGCTTTTGGTGTACTGTGGAGTGGGTGAAACTGTTTTTAATGGCAGGCTAAAACAATACCGTTGACTCGCGCTAGCCTAGCACCGGCAAACTATGCAACTGGGATAGACCTTATAGACCTAGTAAGATAGACCTTTAAGAAATGTCATTAAATAATAGGCAGGTGGAGGCATTGATGAATCTGACACCAGTGTCTGAGGACTCTTTTGTGGACGAACACCATGACCATCCTGGGCCGTCTCAACACTCCTCACCACCTGGGCCATCGCAACACTCCTCACCACCTGGGCCACACTGTTCAACCCCTCATAAACCCCTAAAGAAAACAACGGCCAGCAGTCGAACAGGGGTACGTATGAGGGTGGAGATGGAAAAGCTAAAAAAGGATGTTGTGAGAGAAAAGAGAAGAGCAGATAGATTTCGCAAGAAAGCCAACAGGGTGATGACAGCAAAATACAGAAAAGCAAGAAAAAACATGTCAACAAAGATTTTCAGGAAGGGGCCAGCAAGAAGACAGAGTGTGGTGGAGTTCCTCACTAGAGATGAGAACATAAATGTATGTTTAGGCTGTGTGCAAAGTTCTGCTATAACGATATGGAGCTACTCCTACCAGACAAAACCGGCCAGGTGTCATGGAGTCAATGGCAGAGAGAGAGAGTCTGCACTGAAGGTAAAACCTATTCACATTTTGTGAAGAAAACTCTGACTGGGACGTGGGAGGATCTCATGAAGAGTTTCAATGAAAAACTTGATGGATTGGCCAAGCATCAGTACACATGGATACATCAGGTGGAACAATGCAGGGCCCTCAAGAACAGTCTCCAAGACCATGAGGCTGTAGTCCACATGGACTTTTCTGAGAACTACGCTTGTAAATTGAATGTTGAGGTCCAGCACTATCATTGGGGGTGGAGTCGAAAACAGGCCACTGTCCACTAGGGGTGGCACGGTTCACAAAACCCACGGTTCGGTTCGTTTCACGGTTTTAGGGTCACGGTTTTCGGTTCTGTACGGTTCTTGTTGTTATTTTTTCTTTTAATCTTTAACACTCCAGAAATGTACTTCAGCATACGATATGGGCTATAGCTTAATTAGCCACAATTCAGGATACAGTATTTTTTTTACTTGACTTTAAGCACATTGAGAGACCATCTCTGAGGAAAGCCGGTGACATTTTTATACAGCAAAAGAGAAGACATTGATGAAATGCTTTTGTTTATTTGACACACAAAGAATGAATTAACTTGCATTTATCAAACTGTCAACTTCAGTGTAACGTTAGCTCTTACAAAATGTTTATCTTTTAAAAGAAAAAGAGAGGAACTCTTAAAGCACTATCTTTTAAATAAGTCAAAATACGTTTCAAATGATTGCCTATAGATAATGAGGCTATAACAATATAGCAAAAGCCATAATCATAAAGTGAAACATAAGTTCAAACTCAAAAACAGTATATCAACAATGCTTCTATTCCCTGAGAGTGAGGATACATTTTTTTCACGTGAAATTAAAGTGCAGTTTGGAAACATGTGACTGGAGTTCTCATCTAAACTTAGTGTCACTGTATATATTTAAATATCATAGGTAACATGAAATCCAAAATGTTCCCACACACTGACTTATACGACGCTGGTGCATCCCCCAACTCCTGTTAGCCTTCCTTATCTCTCCCACTTGCCATTTCTATACGTGACGAGACCTGCAGCGCTGCACAGACCGATCAGTTTATGACATCGAAGTACTGCGAGAGATTGAAAAGCATACGGAGCCGTTGCTCTCGCGGTACTTTGATGTTATTCATCGACCGGTCTGTGCAGCGCCGGTTCAAGTCGAACAAGCCTCATATGTATGTCCACACATCTCTTATTTCGCGCGAAAAGTATACGCACCGTCTGAGGTCACGGGCACGAGGTTACATTGCGCATGCGACGAACGAACCGTGCGACGCACACACGCACCGAACCGAGACAAGCGAACCGAACGGTTCGGATGTTTTTTCATGTACCGTGCCACCCCTACTGTCCACACATGCATGGTTTATACGGCAGAAGGGTCACAAGCTTATGCCACAATCTCTGACTCTTTAAGACATGACGAGCGGGCAGTATGGGCACATCTGAGGCCTGTGTTAGATGAAGTTCAGTTCAAACCAAGAATTAATACTGTGCACTTCATGAGTGATGGCCCACTAACGCAATATAGGAATAGGAAACATTTCTACATGATGTGCACCTTTTTCTTCGTGGCATTAAGGAGATAACATGGAACTTTTCTGAGAAGTCACATGGAAAAGACGCGCCAGATGGTGTTGGTGGCTCAATGAAAAGGTTTGCCGATGCATTTGTGCTTCAAGGAGGTGATATCCAACAACCTGAAGAGATGTTTTCCTTTCTGACAAAAGCAAATTCGAGTGTGAAATTCCAGTGGGTGTCAGAGATGTGCTCTTTTACTTTCAATCAGATATCATCAATTGTTTTATTTTTGGCTTGTGCATTACTACAATAAGTAAGCCACTGTTTAAGACAGACCAGAACATTTTAACATTAAATGCACTTTTTTGAGGTGGTAATAAGATGTTACGCTTTGAATGTACTTAAAAAATAGCCATCACACAGTTACACAATTCTACACATTTTTTTTTTGGGCTTGTGCATTATTGTTAAATAAAACAATTTTGAGAATTGAATTTTCCTGTGACTTATTTGTTCATATGGTTTGGGTAAGATTAGGCTGGGTTATGGCTCAGTTTTGGGGTTTCTGGTGTTGATATGGTTAACTTATGGCTGAGACTTGGTACCAATAATAAAACCTGTTTTGGCCCAATTCAGGGCCAGTTAAGGGTGATTAACTGGCTGAGATTCGGTCCGGTTATGGCCCATGTGTGACCCTTGTCTTTAATCCAGTTCTGGGCCACTTCAGGGCCAGTTAAGGGTGATTAACTGGCTGAGATTCGGTCCGGTTATGGCCCATGTGTGACCCTTGTCTTTAATCTAGTTCTGGGCCACTTCAGGGCCGTCATTCTTTGCGGTTGGGCCGAGGGAAAAATGATTGTGTGGCCCGGAGCTGGGCCAGAAAACATTTGCTATGTGGGTGCCTGTATCCGTGCAAGTTATATGTTACTGTAAGTAAAGTTTATTGAAATTGGATCTTTGACTTAGTCGTCTTCCTCTGCCCACACCACACCCGTGACAATAATGAAGGGCAAAGCCGAAACATATGAGTCAGGTTTGCTGGAGTTTGACAGCATCTGCCACATGCTGGAGAAACACATTTATACATCTTTGCCAATCTAGCTTTTGTATAATAAACTCGGTGCACATCTTTGCACTGAATAAGTGAGTGTCTGGCACAGTACACTAGCTTCTAAAAGAGTCAGAAATGTAACCAGTTTACAGCTGGTGCATGGTTACAGCAATGTGACTGTTTACAGCCACCCAACCATCTTCTCATCTGTTGCAGATGAATGTTACCTGGCTGCTTGTTTCTCTATCCCAGACTGAATAAATAAAATAGCATTGACTCCCCCGAGTATCCTATTATCCTGGGACACCCTTGGCTGTGACATAATCCCTGTGACCCTCAGACATAATCCCCAGATCGACTGGCCTACTGGCACCATTCTAAGCTGGGGTTCAACCTGCCAACTCCCCTGCATGCTTCAGAGCCCCTCGGCCCCTAGTTCTGAGTTTCAAGAGTCTGTCGACCTCTCCCGAGTCCCCAGTGTCTACCATCGGTTCATGGCAGTGTTCAGCAAGTCCCGGCTACTTCCTTACCGCCTCACCGCACTTACGACTGTGCCATTGATCTCCTCCCTGGTTCCTGCCCTCCCAGGGGTCGGATCTTCTCCTTGTCCTCTCCCGAGCGCTCAGCTATGGATACCTACATTAACCCTCTGGGGTCTGAGGTGTTTTCTGGGTCCTGGAAGTGTTCTGACATGCTCTGACATTTGTGCTTATTTCTGATACTTGTGACATTTTCATGGCTAAAGTCTGATTACACTGTATTCAGCACAAACTCTGCTACAGTAATATGTCAGCAGCATGTATGTAAACATTTTTAGTTTTGAGATAATGACGTTTATGCGTGGTTTGTGAAAAAACTAAAAAACATTGTCCCTGAAATAAGGTAATAAAACCCATACTAATTATTTATTCACAAGACTTTTGAAAATTGTATCACGTGGCCAAGAATATTTGCTTCAAAACTATGTGAAAATCATCCTGACTACTCATTTAGATAAGACAATATATTGATTTAAAATTTGTAAGACGTGTTTTGTGTTAGAAAGCTTTATGCGAGGAGGCGTGAACCATGAACCATCAACCCATGAATATTTAGTGTTTCACACCTGAGAAAGACAAAGACCCTCCCCTAATGGCCCTATAAGGTGCTATCAGCTGTCATTATCAGGAACCTTGCACAAAGAGTGAGGAGAGACTTAAAAAATAATGGGTTTTAAATGGTTTGGATTTATTTACAACACAACACTATCCAAAGATACACAACAAATGACAAAAAAGCACATTAGTAAACACTGATCTAAAGACAGAGACTTGGACAGTCCCACACATTTCTGCCATTTTATAACATAGTAGGCTACATACCTGTCATCTCCAAAGTGTTTGATTTTTTACCATGTTCATCTAGAGAGACTCATGTGAATGTCAGCAGGACTCATCAGTGTCTTCTGGTCCCTGTAAAAGAAAACATTTAGGAAAAAAAAACACCTGTGAACATGCTGATATCAGGATAAACTATTTTAGATTTTTCTGGTTAAAATTATGAAATTTACTAAATACATACATACACTATATATATATATGAACTCCCAAGTGTGTTGTGCCTTGTAGGCATATGTAGGGCTGCATGAAATAATAACAATAGCCTATAGAAGGCAGCCTATAAATCGTTAAAAAGTTCAGTGACACTACACTAGAGAAAACTATGGATTATCATGTTACTTCATTTCCATTCGTTTAGACGTTATGAAATGTTGGAGTAAAAACATGAAGCCTATAATGTTTTATTTGTTCTGCTTTTCAAACCCACAGCGCGTGACTCTAACAGCACGTGCAAACATTTACTGAATGCGGTGTCATTGTGTCATAGGCTACATGTATATACATTTAGCATTAGACCTCATGTTTTTAACTCCAATCACATTTTATAACGTACATTTTAGTCTGGCACCAGTTTAACTAGTAGCTACAATGTAAAGTTTATGCAACAATAACATGCTGCAGCTGCTGCTAACATGCTACTATAACAATAACATGTCTTACCTTAAAAATCTCATAATCAAATCTTGTTCTTCTAACTCCTCTGAGGTAAATCCAAGGGCACAGCACAGCAATCATGAAAAGCAGAGTAGGACTGAAGATGCTGAATCTGATTCTTTGTGTTGAGGTAGTTGATCGCGTTCCTCCACGTGGCTCATTAGTATGCGAACAGCTGTTTCGCGTGGGCGTGGTCACATTATCGCTAATGAGGCCCGTTTGAGAAACTGTATATATCGCTGCTTTCATACTGATTACTTAAACATAGAATATTTGTTTTTGATATAATTTACATAATTTAAAAATAGAGACTCCAAGCGTTGTAAAGACATACGTTTCAAGTTTGTGTGACAAACATTAGCTAAATTACAGATCATGTTCTGTCGCGTTTCAGAATGAGCTTCACATTGAGAGAGACGACAGAATGCGCATCATGTTTATTTTATTTATTTTACGAAAAACACAACATTTTGTTTTTATTATGTGTGTACACAAATAAAAGAAGACATTTAACAGTTTTGAATGATGTATAACACTTAAATGTAAGATCAAAATCAACAGAGTATTTTGAGTCTCTTTTGCACTGATAAGAAAAAAAGCGAGCAAATCACGCCGGCGTGATTTCAGACCCCAGAGGGTTAAGGAGTCATTGTCAGCTGGCATCATCCGTGCCTCTACGTCCCCGGCTGGGGCGGGCTTCTTTTTTGTAGAGAAGAAAGACGGGGGGCTTAGGCCTTGTATTGATTACCGGGGCCTTAACAAGATCACAGTTCGGAATCGATACCCCCTTCCTCTCATGGCCACTGCTTTTGAGCTGCTTCAAGGGGCTTCCATTTTTACTAAACTGGATCTCTGCAATGCTTACCATCTCGTGCGGATCCGGCAGGGAGATGAATGGAAGACGGCCTTCAACACCCCCACAGGTCACTATGAATATCTTGTGATGCCATTCGGGCTAACCAACGCCCCTGCTGTATTCCAAGCCCTGATTAATGATGTTCTCCAGGACATGCTTAATCTGTTTGTCTTCGTATACCTGGATGATATCCTCATCTTCTCAAGGTCACGGAAGGAGCATGAGGGGCATGTTAGCCGGGTCCTCCAGAAACTACTTGACAATCATCTCTACGTAAAACCTGAGAAGTGTGAATTTCATGTTTCCCAGACTCAGTTTCTCGGGTTTATTGTTACTCCTGGCCACCTGGAGATGGACCCCAAGAAGGTCGAGGCGGTCCACAACTGGCCCACACCTGCCACAGTCAAGGAGGTTCAACGTTTCATTGGCTTTGCGAACTTCTATAGGAAGTTCATTAAGAATTTCAGCTCTGTGGTAGCCCCCTTGACCGCACTTACTAAGGGAGGAGGAACCAAGATTCACTGGGGTCCAAAGGCAGCGGAGGCCTTCGAGGATCTCAAGTGCCGCTTCACTTCCGCTCCAATTCTTGTGATCCCTGACCCAGAAAAACCTTTTGTGGTGGAGGTGGACGCCTCAGAGGTGGGGGTGGGGGCTGTCCTGTCACAGAGGGGTGAGGATGGAAAATTACACCGTTGTGCCTTCATGTCTCGCCGCCTGTCTGAGGCTGAGCGTAACTACCACGTGGGGGATCGAGAGTTGCTTGCGGTAAAACTGGCCTTGTAGGAGTGGCGCCATTGGCTTGAGGGGGCTCAGCATCCTTTCCAAGTTCTCACGGACCACAAGAACCTGGAATATCTTCAGCAGGCTAAGCGGTTAAACCCCCGGCAAGCTCGATGGTCCTTGTTTTTTAATCGATTCCAGTTTCTCCTCTCTTACAGACCCGGCACCAAGAATGTCAAGCCGGATGCCCTCTCTCGAGTCTACTCTCCTGAAATACAAGAGAAGCCCTTGGCATCGATTATTCCGGGGTCTAGGATAGTTGCGCCTCTTCAGTGGGAACTAGAAAGGTGTACGAGAGGCCCTTGTCCATGAGCCCGATCCAGGCGGTGGTCCCGCCGAACGCCTGTATGTTCCACTATCTGTTCGGGCCCAGGTCTTGCAGTGGGGTCATGAGTCACCCTTGACTTGCCATCTAGGAAGTGCTCGCACACTGGAATTCCTCCAGCGCCGGTTTTGGTGGCCGTCCATTAAGAAGGACGTTCAGGTCTACGTGGAGGCCTGCCCTGTGTGCAACCAGGGAAAGTCTACACGTCAGCGACCCCAGGGATTGCTCCGTCCCCTACCTGTTCCCCACAGACCATGGTCTCACCTTTCTCTGGACTTTGTTACAGGACTTCCTCCATCCCAGGGCAACACTGTTATCCTGGTGGTTGTAGACCGGTTCTCCAAGGCTGCCCGGTTTATTCCTCTGCCCAAGCTGCCTTCGGCCAAGGAAACTGCTGAGCTCCTTATGAACCATGTCTTCCAGATATTTGGAATTCCCCTAGATATTGTCTCTGACCGAGGTCCCCAATTCTCGTCCCGGTTTTGGGGGGCCTTCTGCAGGCTTATTGGGGCCACAGCCAGCCTATCGTCTGGGTTCCATCCAGAGTCCAATGGGCAGACTGAAAGGATTAATCAGGATCTGGAGACCACTTTGTGGTGTATGGCGGCCAGTAATCCCACGTCTTGGGCCACCTATATCATTTGGGCTAAATATGCCCACAACACCCTCCAGTCTTCGGCCACCGGATTGTCCCCTTTCGAATGCCAGTTTGGATTCACCCCTCCATTGTTTCCCGAGGAAGAGGCGCAAGTTGGTGTTCCCTCTGCCCAGCGCTTTGTCCTACGCTGTCGGCGGACCTGGAAGAAGACCAGGCGTACCCTCCTTCGGACCTCCCAGAGATACCAAAGCCAGGCTAATCGCCGCCGCCGGACGGCCCCTGATTTCCGAGCTGGTCAAAGAGTCTGGTTAGCCACTAAGAACCTGCCCCTCCGGGTCGAATCTAAGAAGCTTTCCCAGAAATACATTGGCCCTTTTCGCATAGCAAGGAAAGTTAACCCTGTTTCTTATCGTTTGTTTCTCCCTCGTTCACTTAGAATTAACCCCACTTTTCATGTTTCATTACTTAAACCTGTCTTGTCTTCTCCCTTTGCCCCCCCCCCGCAGACCCCCTCCACCTCCCAGGATCATTGACGGCCAGCCTACACAGTGCGCCGGATACTGGACTCCCGGAGGGTCCAGAACTCTCTACAGTATCTGGTGGACTGGGAGGGCTACGGGCCGGAGGAGCGCTCCTGGGTTCCTGCCAAGGACATCCTGGACCCAAGTTTGATCCGAGAGTTTCGCACCCTGAGGCCTGGGTGTTCTGGAAGGAACGTCAGGAGCCGTTCCTAGAGGAGGGGGTCCTGTCAGCATCCTGCCTCCTGTTTGTCTCCAGGCCTTTAGAGGTCACCTGTGTCCCCCTCTGCATTAGTTCTTCCTCTTGTGTCCTTGTTAGCGTTATCCATGTCACCTGTGCCTTGTTTCCCATAGAGTATTTTAGCTGTGTTTTTTCCCCTTGTTCCTCACTCGGTTTTTGAGTCTTGGCTATGTGTCTCCTGCTGTGTCCCACCGAGTCCTTCCAAGTTTTCCAAGCTGTCCCAAGTAAGCTGTTCTTAGTTATTTGATTTTGTTTTTCTCCCCTCGTGGAGTTATTTTGTTTCTCTCCAGTTATTGTTTGCATTATCTTTACTGTTAGTAATACCTCTACTGAGAAGAACTTTTGTTGGATTTTTTTTTTGGACTTGCAAAGAACCTTTTTTTTTAATAAATCTACTTTGCCTGGAGTATTGCCTTGAGTGTTTCGTTTGGGTCCAACTTTACTTCCTCTGTGGCTAAGTGGTAGAACACTCAACTCTCCACATCTGAGACCCGAGTTTGAGCCCAGCTCGTGACAATATAAGACACTGACATTGAATTTTCAACAGGTTCTTTTTAATTAAAATTTAACCAAAGTTAAAATTCATTAGGTCTAAACATTTAAATAGAAGAAAACGTTGTCCTTAATTCATGGGATTTAAAGCTTTTAACATTTTATATCATTATCATTTGTTATTCCCTTAATAAAATGCTACCATAGTTCTTAAAAACATCCTGAAGATCCTGAATCCGTAGCAGAAGAAAGTTGCACACGTAAGAGAAAAAAAACAAGGAGTGTCCCAAAAAAAACCAACTGTTTTTCTGTTGTGTTAAAGGAGTTTCACATTCACAGATGTGTGTTATAGCTGTATATGAACACACACACCGATGTACAGCCACAACACGTGAAATGACTTGTGTGTGTGTGTTACTGAGGTGTGACTCACAACAGCAGCACCATTTCCATTTCTTGTCCTTTGTTCCTGAGTCTGCTGTTTAAGTAAACATAAAACAATCATCAGTCAAAGAAGTGTGTTATGTATCCATAAATGTGTATAACTGTATAAATGTGTGTGAGAATCTTACGTGGGCACGGGAGGTTGTTTACGTTAACGAATTGTGGGAAGTCATTTGTGGATGTTCCTGGATGGTTCTGGATAGTGTCAGTAATCCACTGCTGATACTGTGAGACGCGGGTGTAAACACCGGGCGTGTTGGCTAAAACATTGTTAATAGGGAGACCCCAGCTGGTGATGCCAGACTGAACCCACTTTGAACAGTACTGACTCATCATTGGACCTCCAGAGTCACCCTGCAGACGAGAAGCGGTTGTGTTTTCAGTCTCCTGTTTTACTGTTTTACTTTTTCATGATAACAAACAGAAATACAAACTGAGGGAAAAAATCAAGTGTTAAATGTTTAAAGGTACAGTATATCTTGACGGACATTCAGGCAGACATTGTCTGTATGCAGTAATGAGTAATAATCATCTTGTTGTTGTACATAGTATACGCCTGCGCCACCACCAGGAACGCCAGCACAAATCATATTTGGGGTGATTTGTATTTGCATATTCCATTGCATCCGCTGTATGTGTGTCCTCAGATCCCTCTGGCACTGAGTATTGTCTAGATTAACTGGACACACACACACACACACACACACACACACACACACACACACACACACACCATCATCATCATGATGTCTTTATCTGATTAAACTAGTCAGATCTAGTTGCTGACAGGACCTGTACCTTGACGTCCAGTTTGTCCCCAGCCTATGATCCGACTACTGGTGCCATGAGGGAAATCACTGCCACTAGCCACCAGACACACTGGACTGATATATTTATTACTTCTCCTGGAGACTGGAGAAGACAAGTGCAGCAGAGCGATGTCATTACCGTCAGTCGCTGCTCTGTACCTGCTGTGAATGTAGATTCGTTGTACTTGTAGCATCTTTTCCTTCTTATTTTTTTTTTGCTGTGTCATCTTTCCCAAGTACACAAGTATGCTGTCCTCGTTCTTAATTGTGCCATCAGGCCTATAAAACAAAAACAGTGCAAGAGCAATCACAAAGGACAGTTTTGTAAAGTCTGTATAGACTGTATGTGTTGATATGGCTCTAACCAAAAGAAACAGTGAGCGGCCGATAGCACCCATTGACTGCTGATGAGGGACCCTCCACAAAAATGGCAGGTGGGGTCGTGCAAACTAACTATCCACGGCCACACCTTCTTCTGGGCATCAGCACCATTCAAAATACGAGGGTACAAAGGGCCATGTGCACACACTGTGGGAAAGAGACGCTACTCAGAGACAGAAATATCACATATTAAATATTTCCACATAGAAAATGAAAACATATATAAAACCTATTAGAAAATGGAACAATTTCATATATTGACATATAAAACTAGCCCATATATTTTATGTATGTATAATACAGTCTTTTATGTGTGATATTGGAACAATGCTCCAACTTTCATTATCCATTTCTTCTTTCCACTCGACAAGGACGAACCTCCTTCATCCGTTGGTCTCTGAATGTGCGTAATTTGGTCTTTTGATTGCGTTTGAATTTTGAAATATATGGTTATAACATAAAATATTATATAAACAATAATCATATACATTGCATTAATATATGTCAATATACTAATTTAATATGGACAATTTATATATGTTTGTTATAAACCTATATCAACATACACTCACCTAAAGGATTATTAGGAACACCATACTAATACTGTGTTTGACCCCCTTTCGCCTTCAGAACTGCCTTAATTCTACGTGGCATTGATTCAACAAGGTGCTGAAAGCATTCTTTAGAAATGTTGGCCCATATTGATAGGATAGCATCTTGCAGTTGATGGAGATTTGTGGGATGCACATCCAGGGCACGAAGCTCCCATTCCACCACATCCCAAAGATGCTCTATTGGGTTGAGATTTGGTGACTGTGGGGGCCATTTTAGTACAGTGAACTCATTGTCATGGTCAAGAAACCAATTTGAAATGATTCGAGCTTTGTGACATGGTGCATTATCCTGCTGGAAGTAGCCATCAGAGGATGGGTACATGGTGGCCATAAAGGGATGGACATGGTCAGAACCAATGCTCAGGTAGGCCGTGGCATTTAAACGATGCCCAATTGGCACTAAGGGGCCTAAAGTGTGCCAATAAAACATCTCCCACACCATTACACCACCACCACCAGCCTGCACAGTGGTAACAAGGCATGATGAATCCATGTTCTCATTCTGTTTACGCCAAATTCTGACTCTACCATCTGAATGTCTCAACAGAAATCGAGACTCATCAGACCAGGCAACATTTTTCCAGTCTTCAACTGTCCAATTTTGGTGAGCTCTTGCAAATTGTAGCCTCTTTTTCCTATTTGTAGTGGAGATGAGTGGTATCCGGTGGGGTCTTCTGCTGTTGTAGCCCATCTGCCTCAAGGTTGTGCGTGTTGTGGCTTCACAAATGCTTTGCTGCATACCTCGGTTGTAACGAGTGGTTATTTCAGTCAAAGTTGCTCTTCTATCAGCTTGAATCAGTCGGCCCATTCTCCTCTGACCTCTAGCATTAATAAGGCATTTTCACCCACAGGACTGCCGCATACTGGATGTTTTTCCCTTTTCACACCATTCTTTGTAAACCCTAGACATGGTTGTGCGTGAAAATCCCAGTAACTGAGCAGATTGTGAAATACTCAGAACGGCCCGTCTGGCACCAACAACCATGCCACGCTCAAAATTGCTTAAATCACCTTTCTTTCCCATTCTGACATTCAGTTTGGAGTTCAGGAGATTGTCTTGACCAGGACCACACCCCTAAATGCATTGAAGCAACTGCCATGTGATTGGTTGATTAGATAATTGCATTAATGAGAAATTGAACAGGTGTTCCTAATAATCCTTTAGGTGAGTGTATATGTATATATGTGATAGCAATATATTGTCTTATATTTAGCATATATGACAGCATCACTTGCGATATAGGGACATACACTCACCGGCCACTTTATTAGGTACACCTGTCCAACTGCTCCTTAACACTTAATTTCTAAGCAGCCAATCACATGGCGGCAACTCAGTGCATTTAGGCATGTAGACATGGTCAAGACAATCTCCTGCAGTTCAAACCGAGCATCAGTATGGGGAAGAAAGGTGATTTGAGTGACTTTGAACGTGGCATGATTGTTGGTGCCAGAAGGGCTGGTCTGAGTATTTCAGAAACTGCTAATCTACTGGGATTTTCACGCACAACCATCTCTAGGGTTTACAGAGAATGGTCCGAAAAAGAAAAAACATCCAGTGAGCGGCAGTTCTGTGGGCGGAAATGCCTTGTTGATGCCAGAGGTCAGAGGAGAATGGCCAGACTGGTTCGAGCTGATAGAAGGGCAACAGTGACTCAAATAACCACCCGTTACAACCAAGGTGGGCAGAAGAGCATCTCTGAACGCACAGTACGTCGAACTTTGAGGCAGATGGGCTACAGCAGCAGAAGACCACACCGGGTGCCACTCCTTTCAGCTAAGAACAGGAAACTGAGGCTACAATTTGCACAAGCTCATCGAAATTGGACAATAGAAGATTGGAAAAACGTTGCCTGGTCTGATGAGTCTCGATTTCTGCTGCGACATTCGGATGGTAGGGTCAGAATTTGGCGTCTACAACATGAAAGCATGGATCCATCCTGCCTTGTATCAACGGTTCAGGCTGGTGGTGGTGGTGTCATGGTGTGGGGAATATTTTCTTGCCACTCTTTGGGCCCCTTGGTACCAATTGAGCATTGTTGCAACGCCACAGCCTACCTGAGTGTTGTTGCTGACCATGTCCATCCCTTTATGACCACAATGTACCCAACTTCTGATGGCTACTTTCAGCAGGATAATGCGCCATGTCATAAAGCTGGAATCATCTCAGACTGGTTTCTTGAACATGACAATGAGTTCGCTGTACTCAAATGGCCTCCACAGTCACCAGATCTCAATCCAATAGAGCATCTTTGGGATGTGGTGGAACGGGAGATTCGCATCATGGATGTGCAGCCGACAAATCTGCGGCAACTGTGTGATGCCATCATGTCAATATGGACCAAACTCCCTGAGGAATGCTTCCAGCACCTTGTTGAATCTATGCCACGAAGAATTGAGGCAGTTCTGAAGGCAAAAGGGGGTCCAACCCGTTACTAGCATGGGGTACCTAATAAAGTGGCCGGTGAGTGTATATGTCATGTATTACATAGGCTCCAGATGATAGAAATTTTTCTATTAAAAAACCATTTATTAAAAAGGTTACTAAAATAATAAAGGTATTTATTAAAGCCTAATAGAAAACCATGGATTTTAGATGTTTTGATTACTTCTGCCAGATTGAACTACTCTATTGGACCTCCCTCTCCCTCCAAAAATACACCCTCCAAAGACATGCCAATCATGTAAAACAAGTGTGATATTTCAGTATATTCCATGTTATTCCATTGAAAAATCACTTAAATCTTTATTCAACTTTAAAACAGAACCTGCCATATATAAGTGACAGAGCTGTAGAGAAATAAAATTTGCCAGAGTCCTTGAGATTAAGGTCTTACCCTGGACACATATGAGCAGTGCCAAAGTCACACACGTCTTCCACATCTTCACGCAGACTCTGTCTTTACTGGTAGGATGATGTCTTTACTGGTATATGATGTCTTTACTGGTGGAATGATGTATTTACTGGTAGGATGATGTCCATGGCAGTTTGCTCTTCAGTGCCTCTCACAACTCCTTTAATAATGTCTCATATCTTTAATCACTATTCTGCAGTCGTTTGTCACGCCCCTTTTCAATCTTCTTTTATTCCTCGTATTCTTTCTACTGTTAGTAAAAAACGTACTAAAAAAAGTAATTTACTGTTGTCTCATTCCACAAATGCACAGGCATTTTTCTATGAACAGATGCTCTATTACAGCTGAAACCTTTCAAAACACACTGATCATCATGATCCTGCATGGCCAAGCACTTTTGTAGTTTGTTTTTTGGGTAACACTTTAGAATAACAGTCCGACATAATAAGTAGCTAGGCAGGACTAATGAGTCTTACTACAATAACTCTTCAGCTACGAATATGAACTAATATTGAACTAATCATTAAGTAATATCGCATTTCGGAGATTGTTCCTTTTTAGTTAACCCTCTGGAGTCTAAGGGGTTTTTGAGGTCTGTGAGATGTTTTGACATGCCCTGACATTTGTGATTTTTTCAGTTGCTTATAAACATATTAATGGCAAAGGTGTAATTACACTCTATTTAGCACAAATAGGGGTACCATAATATGCGAGCAACATCTATTTACATATTTGTATTTTTGAGGGATAATGTTTATGCATGGTTATTCAAAAAACTAAAAATTAAAGTTTCTGAAATAAGGCCACAAAACACATACTTAGTATGTGTCCACAAGACTTTTGACTAATGGATGTAGTTGCCTAGTGTTTTTGCTTCAAAATGATCTGAAAATCACCCGGCCTAATCTTTCACATAAAACAATACATTTATTTAAATTTTTTAAAACAGTTTTTGCTTCCAAAGGCAATATGCGCAGGGGCGTGACTTGCTGTGATTCACACCTGAGAAGACAAAGACCCTGCATAGTAATGAGCCTGCATACTAATGAGCCTGCATACTAATGAGCCTGCATACTAATGAGCCTTTCATTCAGGTGTGTCACACAAGAAAGAATGCGAGGACAAAAATAAATAAATAAATTATATATATATATATATATATAAAATACAAATATAAATGAAAGTCAAAAGCACATTTTTAGTACATAGTCATACCTGGAAACAAATCCTGTTCAAATAGGCTATATGGACCATTCTACAGAATTAGTTAGAGTTAGAAAGTTAGAGTTCTCAGAGAGGAAAAAAAGGTATTTTTTCACAAATGTTTTATACATTCAAATTGTATAATTTCCAAGGTAAACATTTCTAGTATGCAGTTAATTCTCATACTGTATTTTCAGAAAGTTTTGGAATCTCCTCAAATGTGTCACTAATAAAAAACAATAATATTAAGATTTTTTTTTACATCTATCTTGTCTTTTTTTTTTTTTTTTTAAGTAGGCCTATAGCCTGGATTTTATCATTCATATTTCAAAGTTAAGGATTCATTAGTTTGATATAGTCTACATTGGAACAAACACTATAATAACATCTTAGATTATGAGCTTATTTTTGACAAAACATTCTAACGTTATATATTTAACATATGAGCAGAAACTGGTTAACTAAAGCTTATTTGATGTCTATTTTAGAGTAAAAATCTTTATAATCTATCCCAAACTAGTCAACTAAATGTTGTCTTTCATATTTCGTCTGTAACAACAACAGTGCGAATTCCGTTCATTCATCACACAGAGAGAGACACGCGATTCATTTTAAAACAGTATTCGCGATAAGAACAAAGAATAAAAAACTTACTATGATCCTCGCTGGATCCATGACTCCTCGAAGTGAAATTAATCCAGCACTGAGGTAAATTATCCAGAATTATTCCTCAAAGCCTCGAAAAACGACACAGACTACCGGTACATTAATCTGAACTTGGTGTTTTATCGAGCTCGTGTGGGCGTTGGCAAGTTTCAGATCATTTGCGTTTCTATAGCGCGCGCTCTCTGTGGGCGTGGTCACATTAAAAGATAATTAGCTGAAATGAGAACGCCTGGCATCTCTCTCTTTTTATATAGATTACATAAACACAGAATATTTGTTTTAGTTTTGAATTAGATAATTTAAAAGTACACACTTAAATGATTATAAAGATATATTGATCATGCCTGTGTGACTAGTATTTGCGGAGTTTTGTTTATGTTTAGAGACGTGCTCTAGAAAAAAAGTTCACGGAGACGGAGAGGCAGAAAGCACACCCTGTTTATTTTCTTTATTTTACAAAAGCACAATGTTTTATTTCGATTGTAAGTGGACCCATAAAAAAGTAGACATTTAATAGTTTATTTTTTCATATTTCTTAAGTGTGTATGACCAAAGGTGACGGAGTATTTTAAGTCTATTTTGCTGCTATGTGAAAAAAATCGCGCAAAACGCGCCGGCGCGTTTCTCGACTCCAGAGGGTTAATCAATAACTATTGATAAGATTAGCCTCATTAATAACTAACTGACAAATTATAAAGAACATTATCATGTCTGAGACTTAATCAGTCATCAATTTTACTCTGAATTTAGTAAAAAAAATAAAATGCATTAATAATAACTCGAGAGTTACCTAGTCACTATGCAGGAACTAATAGTGATCTGGACCATTATGTTAAAGTGAAAAACATATTTTCCTCTTTAAAATAATGCTCCAGATCACTAGTATTCCTTGAAGAGTGACTAGATACTTAGTTATTAGTCATGCATTTTATGACCATGTTCTGAGTAACAAAAAAAGGCAATCTTCAAGAACTACTGGTGATCATTCTGGACCAATATTTTAAAGAGGAAAATATGTTTTTCACTTTAACATAATGGTCCAGATCACTGGTAGTTCCTGCATAGTGACTAGGTAACTCTTGAGTTATTATTGATGCATTTTATGACCACGTTGAGAGAGAAAAAAATGACAAATGATCTAAACTCAGACACGTTAATGCTGTGATGCTGTGAATGCTGTAATTAATTAATAGTTATTTATTAGAATTACATATTAGTTCTTAATGATGCCAATCTCATTAAGTAATTATTGATTACCTAATAAGGAACTATCTTTGTGCTAAATTCGATATTGCTTCCTGATTAGTTAAGCTTGTTTCTATAGTTAATAGTAGTAGCTGAAGTGTTAATGTAGTAATACTCATTAGTCCTGCATTACTTCCTGCATATTTACTTATTAATGACGGACCCTTATTCTAAAGTGTTACCGTTTTTTGTTTCTTGTCCAAGCATGTGCAGTTTAAATAAAAGCTAAGGCTGAAGTGTTATTTTTTATTTATTTATTTTTGCCAAAGAAAAATGTCACGGGGGACAAGCGTCTTGGCGGAACCTTTCTTTTTGGGGATATGTTCCCCTGGGGGATAATGACGGCCAAACACTATGACGGTTCCGGTTCCCCGTGAGGAGATCATGGCGGCGGGCGAGGCTTGATTAGAAAACTCGCGTCAGGTGGCGGCGCGTGGGATTATGATCCGCGATTGGGACACGTATTAGGAGAGAGTGTTATAAAAGCCATTCTTGATGAGAGAACAGGGAGGTGGTGGATTCGGAGGGATACAGGCAGTGGGACAGAGATTGTGAAGACTATCAATTCAAGTGGGTGAAGAATTAAGCTATATCGTCTTTGAATGAATAATGAGGATCGTGGGAAACGCGTTGTGAGTTTGGCTGAGCTCCAACTCTTCTTCCGATTGACTTCTGATCATTACTGTGGCAACCTGGGACAGTTAAGTACCATCTTTGTAATTCTAAAGAGAAGATAAAGATTTACAGTTTCTACTGTGGTGGTTGAGTCATGGGTCTGAAGGCTGGGAACTAACCAAAACATCTTCTGATTTCTTCGATGCCAGTGAACAACAGTGTTAAACTGACTCGTGTTCAGCCCCTGCTTATTCGATCTATTGGGGAGGAAATGTCAACTGGATGGTGAGAGGAATGCCTTGGGGTGCACTGTGAGTCTGTTCAATTTTGCAGTCAAATTGTGGAAGTGAGCACAAGTGAGTTCCTGAAGTGTTCTGGTGAATTTGTATGAGTGTGGATTTGTTTTTTTTTTGCTTTCCACTCCAAATCACAGCAGACTTCCTTCCATGCCGGGGCCGCTGAGCTATGTTGTTTAAATGATTCCATGTCTATCGAAGAGGTGTTATACAGAGAGGTTTTCCAGTCCCTCCTGCTTTCTGGGGCAAAGTAACGGAGTCGACAGAGAGCTCTGAGGAGGCCGACACCGTCTAGACCACACTGGTGAGATCGACAAATTCGATTGTGTTGTATACTGATAAGTGACTCTGTGTTCCCCATCAAAAGACTAAGAGTGAAGCCTCGCTGTCTGAGTGGCCATCTGCCCAGAGTCCAGTATCCACCGAAGAGGAGTCATTGTACGTTATCCGCCACCCACCTGGCCCATGCTGCTCCACTGTGAAGCTCTGCCGCTTGAGAACCCACCTGGTCCACGCTGTTCCGTTGTGAAGCTCTGCTGTCTGAGTGGCCATCTGCCCAGAGTCTAGTATCTACTGAAGAGTTGTTATACATTACCCGCCACCTACCTGGCCCTTGCCACTGCACTGTGAAGCTCCGCTGTTTGAGTGGCCATCTGCCCAGAGTCCAGTATCCACCGAAGAGGAGTCGTTGTACGTTATCCGCCACCCACCTGGCCCTTGCTGCTCCACTGTGAAGTTCTGCCGCTTGAGAACCCACCTGGTCCACGCTGTTCCGTTGTGAAGCTCTGCTGTCTGAGTGGCCATCTGCCCAGAGTCTAGTATCTACTGAAGAGTTGTTATACATTACCCGCCACCTACCTGACCCTTGCCACTGCACTGTGAAGCTCCGCTGTTTGAGTGGCCATCTGCCCAGAGTCCAGTATCCACCGAAGAGGAGTCGTTGTATGTTATTCGCCACCCACATGGCCCTTGCTGCTCCACTGTGAAGCTCTGCCGCTTGAGAACCCACCTGGTCCACGCTGTTCCGTCGTGAAGCTCTGCTGTCTGAGTGGCCATCTGCCCAGAGCCTAGTATCTACTGAAGAGTTGTTATACGTTACCCGCCACCCACCTGGCCCTTGCTGCTCCACTGTGAAGCTCTGCCGCTTGAGAACCCACCTGGTCCATGCTGTTCCGTTGTGAAGCTCTGCTGTCTGAGTGGCCACCTGCCCAGAGTCTAGTATCTACTGAAGAGTTGTTATACATTACCCGCCACCTACCTGGCCCTTGCCACTGCACTGTGAAGCTCCGCTGTTTGAGTGGCCATCTGCCCAGAGTCCAAGACTCACCGAAGAGGAGTTGTCGTACGTTATCCGCCACCTACCTGGCCCTTGTTGTTCCATTATGAAGCTCTGCTGTCTGAGCAGCCATCTGCCCAGAGTCCAGTAATCATTGAAGAGGAACTACTATCCGTTACTCGAAGCCTAGAGAAGATACGCGGATTGACTTTTAATATTCTTGTTCTTAACTTAATAAAGTAATATTTTTATTCCTTTACCCTTGTTGTCCTGCCTTCTCACTGGTTTGCTCCTCGAGGTGACACGCCTATTAGAGGTGGTGGTGGGTCGGCCACTCCGGCCTGTGACAAAAATATATTAATTAGATAAGAAAATGACTGTGAATGGATTGAAATGCCACATTCTCTGAAACGTTGAATAGTCTTTTCCTCGTTAAAGAACCAACTGGTGACTGAAAGATCACATATCTCACCAGTATGGCAAACAGAGATATCACAACTTCACTGTTCAAGAATATTTCACTAGTTTTGCATGTCAGGCATAATTTGCATATCTATATAGGTCAGAAACATTGATGATGCATGGACAAGCACAACGCCTTCATTTTTTTTGTGTGGAAGCACATGCAGTTTAACCCCTTCTCGACTCAGAATTATTCAGACTGTTAATATTATGGAGATATATAAGCTCAAATATAAAAATAAAAAATAATATATTTATTCAGTGTTTCCCACAGAATTAGATTCTATTTGTGGTGGTGTGGGTCGGTGGTCAAGGGTCGGGGGTAATTAAGGCACAATAAAAGGGTTAAATATTTCATATATTTTTTATTGACACATATCTTTCTATGACTCACTACTCTACAGACTTCTTGTTGCACATTTGGCAGCCTTTGTTTGAACATTTTATTTTGCGGGCCTTTCTAAAAAAAATTCCAATGCCCTATCATATGGGAAGGCCTCAGGACAGGGTCCATTGATGGAGATCCTCAAGCAGGCAGCCAGGTGTTCTCCTTGAAGCTGGTTTCGGAGGTCTGTTTTCACCTAAGGACAAAGCAACAAAAAAAAAAAAAAAAAAATCCCAAAATGTTAAATTAATTTTACAATTTTAAAATAAAAAAAATAAAATAATTTTTTGTTGTGATGTTCTTACCCTGTTCATCGTTGAGAAATCACGTTCACAGTTCACACTGGAAACTGGGATAACTAGTGCAATGCCCGCAAGAAGGCTCAGGCAGGGGTAGAGGTTGGCCCACTCATCAAACTCACTTGCCAGCAGTTTTATGATCTCCTCCTGGTCCTTGTTCTTGAAACAACATTTGGTTTACCATCATGGCATTAGTGTGTTGTGTTGGTGTTGTGAACCATAGTTGACTTCAGTAATAATTGTAATACACCCACCTTGAATGCCCCAGTGAGAACATGATTCTTGAACGAGAACCACTCCTGCAGTACCTCATTTTCATGTTGAGGGCAAAATTTCTTGGCAAGAGTCTGCAGCTGAGAGATCTTGATGATATCATCTTCTGGAGTAGCTCTACCAAGCGGTCCCAAAACACTGAAGGCCCCAAGGATGTCCAGATCATGGAATCGCCTGTTCAGGTGTGTTTCCAGGCCAGTAATGTAAGGGTGGATGACCTACAATGAACAGACCATCAACATCTTTTTAGGAAGAGCCTAAACCTTTACTACAGTCATTAAGGGCCATAGAGTTTGTTCAGGAGTACAAATAACATTTTATTTGAAGAGGAAAGTGAAAATTCATTAGTTTTAAACATAGCCACTTACCTCTCGCTGGAATCTGGCCCACAGCTCCTCTCTCGACACTTCGTGGACATCTCGCCCTCTCCTTTTCCTCTCCTCCTCATGCTGTATGTTGAAGGCTCCAAGTCCTTGTGGATCATCGAGGTCCTGATGAAGGCGAGACACGAATGATCCAGGCAGTGGAGTCTGTCCAGCCTCTTTGATGCTCCTGAGAGTCTGAATTGTGACAGGAACCTACATTTAAAAAAGAGTGGCTGCTGTTTAGTAGACCTGCAAACAACCCTCATTTCAATATAAAATCAAACTGATTTAAAAAAAACAAACATACCTGCTCCTTGATATGTAGAAAGTTGACATGTGCTTTTTGAAAAATTTTGGACAAGCATGCGAGGTGGGGCAAAACATCAGCCTGGAGGTAAACTGCTGCCACAAATCTGTATGTAGCACAGAATGTATAAAGGCCCTTTGCCCCTGGACATCTTCTCACCTCTGCCTCCTCTGCCAATGCTCCAAGGACTGCGCTCAGGTTCCTCTGTAGGGTCTCGATGGCTTTGTGCTGAGAGAGCCAGCGTGTGTCCTTCACTTCCTGGAAATGTTGCAATTACAGACTGATTATTGGTTATTAACAGACAGAAGATAACTACAATGGTATCAAATTACGATTACCTTTATTTTCAAATCACTGACACCCAGGGTGGTGGATGCTGCTTTGAGTGTTGCAGTACGATTGGCACTGTTTCTAAAATATAAATGAAGTTCTTGAAGGTGGTCCCTGAAAGTGGCCATGTACCTTACATCATTCGATGAGTCCTTGCAGGCAAGGGCCAATCTGTGGGCAGCACAAGCTACAGACACAATCTTTGGAAAACTGTCTGTAAGTTGCTTTGCAACTCCATTCACACGCCCTGAACATAAATAATATGATTAACCCTCTGGGGTCTGAGGTGTTTTTAAGGCCTTTGAGGTGTTTTGACATGCTCTGACATTTGTGCTTATTTCAGCTACTTACAACATACCATTGGCCAACATGTAATTTGGCTGTATTCAGCACAAACTCTGCTACAATAATATGTGAGCAAAATAGATGTACATGTTTGCATTTTATAGAAAAAAAATATTATGCGTGGTTAGTAAGTTTTGGGAAAAAAATTGTCACAGCAATAAGGCCATATAACACATACTGAACAGTTGTCCACAAGACTTTTGAGTTACTATTCTTGTAGGCTAGAATTTTTACTACAAAATGATGTGAAAATCATTCTGACCACTCTTTCACAAACAACAATATAACAATTAAAATTTTGTAAGTCAGTTTTTGTGTCAGCACTGCTGTATGCGTGGGAGTGTCAATGGCCATGAATATTAATGAGATTCCCACCAGGGGAGACAAAAGACACTCCCCCAAAGGCTAATGCCCCATCAATGTGCTGTGAGGCAACCTGAACAAAGAATGACAGGAGATGCAAAGGTTTGGTTTTTCAATCTGTTTTATTGTAATTCCTAGAACACATTACTATTTTTTATATTTTTTAAAATATTAAGCAGCACAACTGTTTTCAACATTGATTTTTTTAAAATAAATCATCATATCAGAATGATTTCTGAAGGATCATGTGACACTGAAGACTGAAGTAATGATGAATCACAGAAATGAATAACATTTTAAAATATACAGTTAGGCTATTTTAGACTGTAATACTATTTCACAATATTACTGGGTTTTTTGTTTGTTTGTTTTTTAATCAAATATACGCAGACGTGATGAGCATCAGAGACTTCTAAAACATTAAAAAAGTTTGCAAACTTTTGATGGATACCTGTATAAAATTCTACATATACCCATCCATTTATATTTGCTGATAACACAATCAAAGAAGCTGTATTATTATCATTATCAATCACTAATGGCCATGGATAAAAAAAAAGACAAAAAGTTTTTGTAATTTCACACAAGAATGGGTACTTGTATATTATGACGATGTAAACACAATTACATTTCATCTGTAAATATTACGTCTGTGCACTTACTCAGTATGATTCTCGATCGCACTGAGAACTGAACGACACCTGCGTGCTCCTCTGCGGTGCTGGAGAAGGAGAGCGTGATGCAGACACAATCCTACAACAACAACAACAACTGTTAGCATACATAATCCAAAGTAAACTGTGGGCAATTAATGGGCGCACAATGTATATCTCTTGATGGGCCATAGGACGGAGAAATATCTATTTATGGGCCATACACCGCGAGAATCTGCTGATGGGCCATAACGTATAGACCGCGCGCATTTAGAGCATTTCAAACATTTACACCTGTATTCACAATCATCTGTGCAGTATTTTAGCAGGATAAGCAGTGTCATAGGCTAACCAAAACAGAACATTTATATATAAAAATATAATGTCTAGTATTTAGACAGTATTTTACCGGAAGCTGAAATATATTTGCTCTAAATCACATTATATTTAGGCTACACCTAAGCAGATATTCGCAAATAAGCTACATTACGCATAAGCTAATCAAAACTGAGTGAAATATATTTAATATACAAATGTTTAGAGAGTAACGTTATCATATTGAAAGTTTACACTTGAGCATGTACACGAATGTTATATTGTAAGGCAACACTAAGCAAAATATAGTCTGAAAACATGAGTTCTATATGATCAGAAAAATAATTATATAACACTAAACAATATAACACTTACTCCGAACTTGTATCCTCGGCGGGATAAATTCTCTCTTCAAAATGCAGCCGTTCGTCGTCTTGAGTTGCAATAATCTTCCTCTGAGGAAAAAAGGTGAATTCTTCCTCGCTGTACAGAATCATCTGGCGGCCTCTTTACCGGAGTAGCGTGCCCGCTGTGCCATCCTCAAAACGCGATGAACTATCAGCGAATCTCATGAAGAAACTTTGTGTTTTTATGGCATTGATCGGGGGCGTGTGCGATGCATATAGATCACCTAAACTATTTACATGTGAATAGCGCCGGGGGCGTGGCGGCCTCAACTCATTAAAAATAATGAGGGGAGAAAGAAAAAACTGGACCTCTCCTTGGTTTCAAACGGATTACATAAACTGTGAGTATTTGTTTTTTATATAAATTACTTCATTTAAAAGAAGAGAATTCAAGCTTCATAAAGAAAAATCTCTCGTGCCCGTGTGACAAGTATTCGCAGAGTTAACGCAGACAGAGAGAACGCAGAACTCGCATCATGTTCGTTTTTCTTTATTTGGCGAAAAGCACAACACTTTGTTTTTATTGCGAGTATCCACAAAAAAATAGACACTTAACAGGATCTAATGATGTATAACACTTAAATGTAAGATCAAAATCAACAGAGTATTTTGAGTCTCTTTTGCACTGATAAGAAAAAAAGCGAGCAAATCACGCCGGCGTGATTTCAGACCCCAGAGGGTTAAGTGACAATCATGTGATACAAAAATAAAACAATCTCACATGAGCATAACATAATTACCCGTCATAACGGCTGCTCCGTCAGTCCCGAGTCCATAGAGTTTCTCTGTTGGGAGGCCTTTCTTCAAGATTACGTTCTTGACAGCTGTGACAATGGTGTCTGCTTTGCCATCGGCAATCGGGACCAAGTCCAGGAACTGATTGAACACATGTCCCTCTTTATCTATGAATCTGAGAGAAATCATAGGCAAATATAATTCACAGTTCATTAACAGCACCGAGAATTTATGGGATTGACATCAAACAAAATAAATGTTCCCATACCGGACATGCAAATCAAGTTGCCTGCCGATTGACACATCTGTGCTCTCGTCGACTTCCAGGCTAATTGCCTGTGATGACTTAATCCTGGTGAGAATTGGCTCCTCTATGACCTCTGCTAAGACCTCAAGCATGTCGTCAATAATACGATGAGACCTATAGTTATTCCTCTTGTCAATCTTGACATTGGGAAAAGGGGAAAAAGGACTGTAATTCTTATTTATTAATGTAAAGATTAAATTTAATATTAAGTAATGCCTAGGTGACCTTTACCTTTAATTTCCTGAAGTAGTCGCACCCAAGAAGCTCAGCCAGGCTCAAAAGTTTTGGATAGTTTGTGTGGTGGGCCAGTTAATTTTTTACAAGCCAGTAAAGGCACTTGAACCCACCAATGACTGCCTCATGCTCCAAAACAACCGTGGGCTCAAATGAGTCTATGGGCCCTATCTTGCACTCAGCGCACGATCTGAAACGCAAGTGTCAAAGCGCAAAGCGCAAGTAACTTTGTGGGCGGATCCCGGCGCTGTTGCTATTTTCCCGGCGGGATAAATGCCTCTTGCGCCTGACGCAAATCTAAAAGGGGTTGGTCTGAAGTAGCTTCATTATTCATAGGTGTGGTTTGGGCGTAACGTGAAATAAACCAATCAGAGCGTCATATCACATTCCCTTTAAGAGCATGATGAACGAGATGCGCTTGTTCCATGGCGCAATACTATTATAACGGCGCATTTACCAGGCGCGCTTCAGAATCGGTTCACAGCCGAGGAGATCGATGTTCTCGTCAGGGCCGTAAAAGAAAAAGAAGTGGCATTGGAGATGGGACAAACCCACCCAAATTAGCTTCGGTTATACATGCATATAATAATTTGGGTAAATATGTAGGCCTAAGCTTTATGCCTATTTTTCCGATCGCCATGGACACAACATATTAATACTGTGAAGCTGCTTTGATACAATCTCTATTGTGAAAAGCACTATATAAATATACTTGACTTGACTGGACAACAATGATTTCCCTCGTGTTTTAATATTTTTCCTTATAATAATGTATCATTTGCAAAAAGGAAAATGCATCTGTGTAGATGAGAGAATCATCTACAGTGTATGCGCGTTGTTCACACTCTGTATTATGACCAAGCACGCGCGCTTAAAATAGCATCTGAATGTACGCGCAACGCGCCAATGACTTTAGACTAGGTTTTTTCTGGTCAGTGGCGCAATTGTTTTCTGGAACTGCAAAATAGCATGAGGGAAAGTTTGCGCCGGAACACGCCTCCTCTTTGCGCTGAACCGCCCCGGGTAGCGCAAGTGTATTTCTTAGTTAACCGACGTGTGTCTGTGGAGGGAAAAGTCCGCTTTGCGCGGGTGCAAAATAGGAATGATACATGCGTCGGTGTACAAAGTCAATTGCGCCGGGTGCAAGATAGGGCCCTATGACTGAGATGCCTGTGACAAAATTATTATAAAACTATTTGAAAAGTAAAAGTTATATTATATACTTGTTTTTGAAATTGGAACCTACCAGAGGCAAGAGATGCCTGGCATCTGATGCTGTCCTGGTGGTGCTCCGTAGTGATGTGACGTTCCAAGTAATCTTTTCTGTATATAACGGCTCCAACCTCAACAAAAGCTCTGTTTGCGCGACCTTTCTTAGGCGCAGGTTTGTGGTGTCTGCATAGTCGACAAAACATTCCTAAAAAACAGAGCAGTCAAAGGAAAATTTAAAAAAAAGGGGGAAAAAAATATGATTTTTGATTATTGTTTCATGATTGCACAAATTATGCAGATATTAAATTTACCATGCTGTGTGAGGTAAAGCCAAGTCTTAAATTGAGGCATCTTTAACCACTCTGGATCAAATCCAATCCAGTGCTTCTGTGCTTGTTGCTTGCTGATGTCCTGTCTACAAGTCACAGAGAAATAGAAATGGGGCCACTTTTCCTGAAAAATCTGCTTTTCTGACCTGCCCTGCTTCTACACCTTTCTGTTTTTGCTGTTAATCTCACCGGTTGCTTCAACCCTAGCTGGCTCTCCCACAGCAGCATGTTGGCTGCAGTCCTCCTCTCCTACATCTCTCTCTTCCTCCTGACCCTCTCTTGCTGCTTCAGCTGCTAAAGCATTGCTGATTGAAGCCTGGAAATATTCCAAATAAATTAACTGAATAGCTTATTACAATGGTCGGAAAGTTAAGCTTCCACATGTGTTTCTCTGCTTTGCTATTACCTCTGACTGTCTTTGCTCCTCAGGACGAGCCCTTTTGAGTCTTTGGAAATATTTTTCAATATTCATCTGGATTGAGGGAGCAAACAGTCGGCGTGATGATTAAATACTTAACATTAACGTTATCTACTTGTCGATATTAACTAGTAGCTATTTACAGCATGATAACATTATGTATTGTATGCTGTAACTGTTATTCTCATGTTAACATAGCTAATTATTAGCTAGGCTCCTTAAGTGCTTGCTAATATTAAGGTGGTTATTAGGCCTATCCGAGCCGCATTTCCATTACCCTTCAAATGGCGTTAATTGAAAATACGCTCAATGGGAACACGTCAATTTCACAAAACCTCCCATTTATCTCAAAAAAGGTTTTACGCTCACGTGAGGTGGTTTTTCAGGCAATTCAAAAAAGAAATATTTCGCAAAACTGCAATGGAAACAGTCTTTGCACATTTACAATCACCTTATTAGAAAGCACGGTGTGTTTGGACAGAATACGAGACAGAGTTCTTTATTAAATTCATAAAAGACAAAATAATTACAGGAATCCTGGATTCTAAACCTCAAAAAAATGCCACAATCTTTCCTTGTCAACCTAACCTAACATCAGTCGATATTAGAAAAAAAATCGGAAAAATGTTGCGCGAATCTGTAATGGGAATGCGACAGCGTTTACAATAGACTAACTTCTCAAAGTTAACCTAATTTTAATAATCTAGTAAATGCTTCCTAATGGAGTATTTTTTTTTTAGGTATTTGGACTGGAAACAAGAAAAGTACAAAGTAAGAAAGGTTTTTTTTCTTTTTTCTTTTGCAGTTTGTGCACAATGTGTGTTTCATGTGCCACGTGCTCTATAGTTATTCACAAACTCAAGATTAAAGCCTGAGTAGACAGAGAAAGTTTATGATCAATGTCATCATGGTACCAACCAAGGCCCGGTTCCCCAAAACGTTCTTATCGCTAAGTAGTTCTTAACCTATTTCTTAACCTCTCTCTCAACCTTATGGCACGATTCCCGACACGTTCGTATGCTAAGTATATCTTCTGTAAGTCACACTTTCGTAAGGTTGGTCTGGACCATTCGTAGGCTCTCTCTTAGCGTTGTTTGAGCTCAAGACGCCAGTCGCCGCCACTGTGCAGCAGTCTTTAGAAATCAGCGCAGCGCAGTACAAGTCAAACTACGGTATGTTGACAATGTTGTGGCTCAACAATGACTTTATGTTATGGACATTTTAAGACTAATAATAAAACATGTTCGCAATGGATACAGGCCTATTTATGAAGTTGACTTTATTTGGTATCAGAACTAATATGGTGGTAATTAGCCTAGGCTATTTCGTAATGTCATTAAAGCGTTTAAATTGGCAATCACTTTTGATAATTAAAATCTGGCAAACAATTTGGCTCTAAATGGCTAAGATCTATAAATGGGTAAGCATGGTGGTGTCCAGTAAGCGACCAACTATGGCAGTGATCCAACGTGTCCTTGTAGTGAATCAAAGACTGCGCCGGCCGCGGAGCCGTTTAGTCCATGTCAATTTTTTTATTCTGCAAAACTTAAGCCCTTTTGACATTTTGCCTGACGTGGCTATATTAAAAAAATGTAATCTCCCAAGACAACTCATTATGGAGCTGCTGGACCTTTTCAGACCTGTGCTTGCCAGGCTAACGCGGCGGAATTTTGCTTTAAGCCCTGAAGTCCAGCTGACGAGAAGCTTGGTGCCCTTTTTTTTACGTTGCTTCCCCACCATATTCTGTATCTAACTCTCTCTCTCTGTTCATTGTAGATAGGTTGCTTTTTATTGAAAACATTAACCAATGGCAATCAATACCGCATTAAACAGAAGTAACTGCAGCTGCTTGCCAATCAATTCTGATTGTAAAGTACCTTACCATTACAGTTTTTTTCAGTCGCTAACCAGCGTTTGTCCAATCAGTTGTCACATTTTCAAAACTCTAAACAAAGTTAGCACAGCATCGGTCTTTTGTGGCCATACCATTCACACATTTCATGTCGTTTTCACACAATATGCAGTCAGTAAACACATTTCCACAATGCTTACATTTTCTTAACAGACAAGCTATACCTCCCAACAAAATAATGGATTGTTTTTGTAGCATTTACAAATGTTAACACACACCATCCCAAAATAGCAAAAACAATATTCCAAACCTTAGATACTGTATAAAAACCTCTTCTTCTGCAATGATATAAGTTCAAAAACAATATATTTATATATTTCAGCTGATAATAAACAAACAATTGAACAATTGACACACAGCTGATTTATGTTGGGTAAACTGGGCCAAGTACAGCTGATTCCAGTCTGGCTTAGACTCAGTGGTCAGGGTTATTTTTTTCTATTACATTGGCACTTATACAGTAAAAGGAGGACTTTAAGGAGTGATGTTTTTGGAAACAGAAACAGAAAAAGACACATTGTAATGTATGGATGAGGAAGAGTTAAGCCTGTTTTATGCTTCTGCGTCGAATCGACGGCGTACCCCCGCAGAACCCTCTGCGTCACCGCGAACCCCTCTCCGACCCCTACGCCGTAGCTCGACGTGCACCTCCAAAAAATTGTAACTACGCGTCGAGGCGACGCAGACCGCAAGGGCTGTGATTGGTCAGATTCAACGCGATGCAACGCAACCTGACGCAGAACCATAAAACGGCCACGACGCCATAGGGATTACGGCGTAGCTACGCCGTAGAGTTGACGCAGAAGCATAACGAGGCCTTAAGAGCAAGGGGCCCAGGGAGATGAGCAGGCCCAGTGAGAGGTGCAGTAGCAGTGAGAGGTGCAGTGAGAGATGCAGTGAGAGGTGCAGTGAGAGACAAAGTGAGAGGTGCAGTGAGAGATGCAGTGAGAGGTGCAGTGAGAGATGCAGTGAGAGGTGCAGTGAGAGATGCAGTGAGAGGTGCAGTGAGAGGAGCAGTGAGAGGTGCAGTGAGAGGTGCAGGTGCAGTGAGAGATGCAGTGAGAGGAGCAGTGAGAGATGCAGTGAGAGGAGCAGTGAGAGGAGCAGTGAGAGGTGCAGTGAGAGGTGCAGGTGCAGTGAGAGATGCAGTGAGAGGTGCAGTGAGAGGTGCAGTGAGAGGAGTAGTGAGAGGTGCAGTGAGAGGAGCAGTGAGAGATGCAGTGAGAGGTGCAGTGAGAGGTGCAGGTGCAGTGAGAGATGCAGTGAGAGGTGCAGTGAGAGGTGCAGTGAGAGATGCAGTGAGAGGTGCAGTGAGAGGTGCAGTGAGAGGTGCAGGTGCAGTGAGAGGAGCAGTGAGAGGAGCAGTGAGAGGTGCAGTGAGAGGAGCAGTGAGAGATGCAGTGAGAGGTGCAGTGAGAGGAGCAGTGAGAGGTGCAGTGAGAGGAGCAGTGAGAGATGCAGTGAGAGGTGCAGTGAGAGGTGCAGGTGCAGTGAGAGATGCAGTGAGAGATGCAGTGAGAGGTGCAGTGAGAGATGCAGTGAGAGGTGCAGTGAGAGGTGCAGGTGCAGTGAGAGATGCAGTGAGAGGAGCAGTGAGAGGAGCAGTGAGAGATGCAGTGAGAGGTGCAGTGAGAGATGCAGTGAGAGGTGCAGGAGCAGTGAGAGGTGCAGTGAGAGGTGCAGGTGCAGTGAGAGATGCAGTGAGAGGAGCAGTGAGAGGTGCAGTGAGAGGAGCAGTGAGAGATGCAGTGAGAGGAGCAGTGAGAGGTGCAGTGAGAGGAGCAGTGAGAGGTGCAGTGAGAGGAGCAGTGAGAGGTGCAGTGAGAGGTGCAGGTGCAGTGAGAGATGCAGTGAGAGGAGCAGTGAGAGGTGCAGTGAGAGGAGCAGTGAGAGATGCAGTGAGAGGAGCAGTGAGAGGTGCAGTGAGAGGAGCAGTGAGAGGTGCAGTGAGAGGAGCAGTGAGAGGAGCAGTGAGAGATGCAGTGAGAGGTGCAGGAGCAGTGAGAGATGCAGTGAGAGGAGCAGTGAGAGATGCAGTGAGAGGTGCAGTGAGAGGTGCAGGTGCAGTGAGAGATGCAGTGAGAGATGCAGTGAGAGGTGCAGGAGCAGTGAGAGGTGCAGTGAGAGATGCAGTGAGAGGTGCAGTGAGAGGTGCAGGTGCAGTGAGAGGTGCAGTGAGAGGTGCAGGTGCAGTGAGAGGTGCAGGAGCAGTGAGAGATGCAGTGAGAGGAGCAGTGAGAGGTGCAGTGAGAGGTGCAGGAGCAGTGAGAGGTGCAGTGAGAGGAGCAGTGAGAGATGCAGTGAGAGGTGCAGTGAGAGGAGCAGTGAGAGGTGCAGTGAGAGGTGCAGTGAGAGATGCAGTGAGAGGTGCAGTGAGAGGTGCAGTGAGAGATGCAGTGAGAGGTGCAGTGAGAGGTGCAGGAGCAGTGAGAGATGCAGTGAGAGGTGCAGTGAGATGTGCAGGAGCAGTGAGAGATGCAGTGAGAGGTGCAGTGAGAGGAGCAGTGAGAGATGCAGTGAGAGGTGCAGTGAGAGGTACAGTGAGAGGAGCAGTGAGAGATGCAGTGAGAGATGCAGTGAGAGATGCAGTGAGAGATGCAGTGAGAGGTGCAGTGAGAGGTGCAGGAGCAGTGAGAGGTGCAGTGAGAGGAGCAGTGAGAGATGCAGTGAGAGGAGCAGTGAGAGGAGCAGTGAGAGGAGCAGTGAGAGATGCAGTGAGAGATGCAGGAGCAGTGAGAGGTGCAGTGAGAGGAGCAGTGAGAGGTGCAGTGAGAGATGCAGTGAGAGGTGCAGTGAGAGGAGCAGTGAGAGGTGCAGGAGCAGTGAGAGATGCAGTGAGAGATGATAATATCCCAGAAAGCCCCACCCAGTTTTCCAGCCTGTCAAGAAGTATGTTGTGATCGACAGTGTCAAATGCAGCACTGAGGTCAAGTAGTACCAGCACTGATAATATGCCTTTATCAGTATTTAAGCGAATATCGTTTATTATCTTTATGAGTGCTATCTCTGTGCTGTGATGCGATCGGAAACCAGATTGAAAATTGTCAAAGTATCCATTCAAGCTTAAGAATTTGTTCAGCTGATTGAAGACAACTTTTTCAATGATCTTGCCTATGAAAGGAAGATTTGAGATCGGTCTATAGTTGCTTAATATAGTCTTATAGCCTAGAAATCTAGACTCCACCTAGCGGCTGCAAAAATTATTTCGCAGCGAGAGTGTAGTCTAGCAACTCTCCATAGACGTTTTAGCTGGAAAAACCAAACTCTGGTCGGGCCAATCACATCGTGTATAGAGTCAGTGGGCGGGCTTAACATAATGACGACAGAGTTGCGACGGTTCACTGCTACTTGAAAACAAAGAATGGCTCCTGCTGCTGGCGAACAGATGTCTTTCGAATCGGCTTTGTCCGCGACTCTGGAGGATTTAAAGTTAAACTTTTCTTTGAAACATGAACAAAGAACAGCACTTGAGTCATTTTAATAAAAGGAAGATACAAAAGACGTCGACTTCTTCATTGCTCTGGTTGGTTGTAGCGCTGTCCTATTGCGTGCAGAGGGAATTTGAAAGACAACCGTTAATCCCGCCCCTCGTATTGAGCCCAGTCAACGGAGAGTTCCCAGACCTAACATCGTGATGTAGGTCTGGCATGCCAGGCTAATAGTCTTATCCAGATTGCTCTTTTTAGGAGGGGTTTGACAACTGCAGTTTTCAGGGAGTTTGGAAAAGTGGAGGCATTTACCACTTCTAGAAGATCTGCTCATAAATAGCACACTAGTGTTCTCATTTAAGCATCTCTACTTGACAGACAGATCTAGCTTCAATGGCAGGAGAGATTAATATATCAAAGAAAATACAGAAATGATCAGACAGTGCTACATCCTTAATAACAAGAGGATAACAAGAGGATAACAATTGATGAAATGTTTAGACCCTTACTGATTAGTAAATCTAGAGTGTGTCCACGATTGTGTGTTGGTCCATGTTAGGGTGACCACCTGCTAATAAGCCCAAGGGGGGACAAGGGGTATGTTTCTGAGGGACAATGTGGGACACTGCCTGGCGCGGCGGTGCCCCCACCCCACGGGCAGACTCACTGATAGTGGTTTACACATTTCTAGCACATACCACCTTACATGGTATATGAATAATGCCCTAAACATGTGTAATTGCTGATGTATGCTCATGAATAGGCCAACCAATGTGTATTTTTTTCTAAATAAAGATTCATAATATTTTGAACATTAGTGAATTGACAGATGCACTTCCACTTACGATTTACTTTAGCTATTTAGTTTTATTTATTTTTTCATTACAATTTATTCACTTTAAATAAATTCTAATATAAAATTATAGGATTAACAGGAATTGTAGTTGCTCAACACCTCAGGAACAGTTTAAAAAAAAAAAAGCCCCTCTCGGTATCCCCCTCAACCAGAGCCGGCCCGAGCCTTTTGGGGGCCCTAAGCAGAATTTGATTTGTCGCCTGTGCTTGACGATTATTGACACAAATGTTACGCAATAATGATACATTATAAATGAATACAGTGAGGTTATGTATTAATACAAAATAAATACTTAATAAAAAATAAATGCCTACTTAAAAAAGAAATAACTTTTACTTTACTCTTTTACTAATTCTTTAAAACTTCTTAAACAAACTGTTTCAAAACATATAAAATAAATTATTTGCTCAAATAATGACAAAACTGAGAAATCAGAAACATAATAAGAGCAAGGGTTCAACAATGACAATTATTGTTGAAAACTGTAAAAATATTATTATTTCTCAACTGTCTCAATACAGTGTAACTGTCCTCAAAATCTTTTTTATTATTATTATTGTAACAGACTTTGTTGGATTGTACATGACAGAATCCAACAAAGTCTGTTACTATCCACCTTATTCTGCTCTAAACAATGCGCGCTGCCATGACGACGACTTCGGTTGCCAACTTCCGGTTCGAATCTGGTCTATATGCTTTTGCCATTTGTTTCAGATTGTGTCATCCCCACATCGGTAAACTAAAGTGAAAAAAACATTCATCAAATGTGATTTGATCACGTTATTTTTTATTAAATCACAGATAAAAACAAAATTAACTTTTTTCTTTTCTTCATAACTTCCAAAGGATAGCTGATGCATGACTGCACGATCTCATGAACATCCGACAGTCTCTATCACCCCCGACTGCAGCAGAATAACCCAAGCAATAAGCGTAGGCTGGTTAGCACTTTGACTCCTGTCTACCTCTGCTTTCAAAAATGCATAGTCTATATATTTATCAGGCCTGTGAGGCAAGTAGGCTACATTATACGCTGAGTTTCGGTTCATTTATGAGACCAAAGTCCAGTTTGCGCGCCGGCGCCTCCGTGTCATGATGATCCATTTTCTACTATATTTACTTCTTATTTATTAAAACCAGCCAGGCAATTGGTTGATGAAACATTGATTAAAATTAAGATACAATTAATAAATAACGAAATTCACTTTAAAGAAAGGCTTTGTGCTTTCTCTTAGAGATCTCTGTGAAAGTTTTAAAGTCGATTTCAGAGCGGTCATGTCCGTAAAGGAGAACTGTCACGTCCGCAACATTGTTGTTTTTTTCTCATAAATGCGAACACGAAAAATAAAATAAAAAGAATATTTTATGTTCTGTGGAGGCCGACCCTTCTTCATCCGGTTAGCAGGCTTTTACTTTTGTTTTGCGCAGTGTAATTCATAGAATTACTAAAAAATATTTTGCCACCTAAAAGTTAAAGATTTGTTGTGTTATGTCACATGTGTATTTCACTCATATTAAATATAAAACGCATGTGTAGACTGATATTTTTCTAATGTCTTGACTAGAGTGCTAGCATTCTATGTAGACAAACACTTCAAACGGAAGTAGAAAACCGTTTAGTCAGTTGAACCCGCTATGAATCATGGGAAATAGAACGGGCAAAGAATAAGGTGGATAATAGACCTTATTCAGACCAGCGCCATGACAGGTATGAAAGTGAGGCTGTGAGGGATAGACTTACTGTGTTTTCAATGGGATGCGCTGTAAAAAGCTGTATAAAGCTCCTAGATCACTTAAAATTTTGAACAGATCATATTGTCTGGATTATTTGGTCTACTGGAATTTCTCAGAAACATATTTTTGCATGGTTTCGTCAGCAGAACAATCCACAAACACATTTAATAGCAGTTCAACCCACTGAAGAGATGGAGGTCTATCCCTCACAGCCTCGCTTTCATTCCTGTTAAAAATCAAAGATGGCGCTGCTGTGAATAAGGTCTATACCGGTTGTACTGGCACTCGTTGTATGTGTGTATGCAATGTATTTTTCCCCTCGGGGCTTGCCGTAGATAGGAATGGGTCGTGCTCACTTGGTACTGGGGTGTCGCGGGTTTTTGGAGTAAGTGATCTTATATGTGGTATAATAAAGGGGAGAAGAGTTCAAACTGCTATGTTTATTATTTATTCAATTTCAAACTGCTACCCTTAAACCCCTCTTTTTAATTGATGATGGCGGTGCGGTGCCTCAGACTTCAGTATCCAGTTTTCGAATTGGAAAGCGCGCATCTAAAAGTTCCTTCCCAGTATGTCTGGTGTGTGCGTGCGCTGTCATGACAACAACGAAAACGTTGACAACAACCTAGTCAGCAGTTCAACTGATGGGTGGGTCACGTAGGTGTGGTAACAGTAGCGTGCTGAACTGTCAAGTAATGTTCGTTTGGCTGCCTGGGGCTCGAGGTTATAGAGCGACCAACTTTCGCTCAATTTGCGGGACGCATGAATTGGGCTTCAAACGCTGTGCGCGCACGCGCTACGCGGGACGGGTGGTCAACCTAGTCCATGTACATGCTGAGTCAGATCAAAAGTTTTTAAAACAGTTTTGATTTCTTTTGCCATATTGGTTTCTGCATTATCTATTCTATGTGAATGTTAAAATCTCCAGCAATAGCAAAACAGTCAAACTCTGAGGAAATTGTTGATAGCAGTTCTGTAAAGTCCTCAGCAAAGGCTGAAGAGTATTTTGGAGGGCTGTAAACAATGATAAGTAAAATGCGCGGAGCACCTTTTAAAGGTTGTATCAGTGATTTCAGGCCCAAACAAGGCAGAAACATAAATGATCACATTCATCTAATCTTTCCTAACGATCCGCTAGCTGCCCGCCCCATAAGCATGCCGTCCAAAAACCGCGACTCTGTAGGCAGCCTAGGCTCTGAGATCTGCACACAAAAACAAATGGGTACAACCACCACTCAAAACCAAAATAAACAGTGTTCCGACAGGGGCGGGTGTTGCTCCGACTTTGCGTCCAGCCGTGAACGAGCTCAAAACCTCACAACACTGTCGGTGATTGGTTGGAACACTTTATTTTGGTTTTGAGTGGTACCCAATTGTTTTTGTGTGCAGATTTCAGAGCCTAGGCTGCCTACAGAGACGCGGTTTTTGGACAGCCTGCTTATGGGGCGGGCAGCTAGTGGATCGTTAGGAAAGATTAGACATTTATTTTTGGGCCTGAAATCACTGATACAACCTTTAAGTAACAACTGGAAAACAACTGATGAACTACTGCATTTTATAAATATGACTATAGTTTAGCAAAAACTTTACTAAACATTTCACACTGCCATTTAATCATGAATAAATATAGCCTACAGAATTGACTACCCATTTTCTTATTGTTCCCATATAAATGTACTCACACAATACATCTACATACTCTACTTTTCAGGCTACAAAGACGATTTCGACATTCAGTGCACCAAACACAGCACTGTGTGTGGACGTCACAACTCAACTGGATTTCATCTACAGACCACCTCAACAGACTCAGCTTATTGTAGCTGAAATATGCAACATGCCAACTCACAAATTAGTAAGTATATAAATATATAAATAAAGTTTTGATATAGCGATTTAAAATAAAAATTAAAGGGGTCATAAATTGGATTTTATTATTTTATAATGTCTCCTAAAGTGGATACATTATAAATTCTAATGTTATTATATAATAACAATTATTATATAACTTATAATATTACTATAATTTTTGCAACAAATTTGATCAATTTACAAATAAAAGGCATTTTACCAAGCCTGATTTTAGCCTCTGATTTGACGGGACATGTCTGTATTACTTCAATGTAAACACCCACTAATGTTATTGGCAGACATGTTTGCATTTGAAATAGCTAGTGTAACATGTGGAACTCTCTCGAAAACTTTTACTACGTTTTTACTATCGAGATTAACAAATCGTCAAAACTATTGATCATATATTTAGATCTATTGCAACACATGAATTATTGCAGGGATGAGCATTGAGCAGATGACAGTCTATCATATGAATGCGGTGATCTAATCATTGCAACGCAATTTATGCACTATCACGAATGCTTTCACCAAATAGCAATGCAAAAACTATGTAAATACAGTAATAGCTGTGCAGTGTAACCGTATCATTTCTTTAATTTCGAGTTTTAGCAAGTGTTCAGATAAACGGCCGCTGTGATTGACAACTTGGACGATTGAAAGGGAGCGTTTCTCTCTGATGCTTTCTGAATAGAATTTAATAACAGTTTAAATACAATTAGGCCTATTTTTTAAACCTTAAAATAGAAACAATGTGAAGTTGATCGTTTAGGCACTGGCTTGATTTATAATGTAACAGTATCGAACGATTTTGAGAAACGAACATTTTTAGAAAGATTATCTGCAAGACCTTCAATCATTATTATACATCAGAAATCACTAATGACAGATTAGGCATTACAATAAAGGAGTACTTACATGTTTCCGGTGTTGTGCCGAATTTCGACCCCCTGCCAAATTATTACCCCCCTCGTTGAAGTCAGTACCTGATTGCCTACTCCTAACCCCACCCCTAATCCTAACCCCTTCCCCACAACTAATCCTAAACCTACCAATGCTAGGGGGGTAATAATTTGGCGGGGGTCGAAATTCGGCGTTGCTCATATGTATACAGTCTGGTACAAAACACTCAGACATGACAGCGTAACATTATGATTATAACATTAGACTATAGAAAAAAATGACAAAATGCCTTTTGAGTTTGTAGTCTTTGTAATTACGTATTTTCACAGTCTTATAACTCAACACTTTTACATCAAACTATGACTTTCTAGACTTTAAAATGTATCTTTTAAATTGACAAACATCATATGTGTAATTCAAGGCACAATTCAAATGAGATCAAAATATTTGTTGTCTCTCACCATTGACACTTCTGGGGTTCTACCCACCAGAGCCTCACTTTCAATTTCAAAAGGGCGACTGCGTGAAATCATTGCATGTATGCGCCAATCTGTGGGCAGAGCTAAACAGTCATTGTTAAAGTAGACTTCTTCTTCTGCAGAGGCGGTGTTTGATACCCTTTGACGTCATAAATCCCCACTTTGAAAAACCATTATACATTTATTGCTGTATATACAATAAATGTATTATAGTTAAAATTATTATGTAATGTTTATCTACTAAAACTTCAAAAATCCAGTTTAACAGACATATGGCATTTACCTCCAAATTTACCTCTAATCTGTTTTTGTAGTTGTGTTTGAGTGCCAAATTTTAGAACTATATATAAGGTAACTGTCACCTTATAATTAAAAAATGTAACATTCAAACATAACTACACAAACACACTAGTTAGAGGTCCTTTATTTTAGTAAGTACATTATTAACCATTTACTCTACAGATTTTGAAACTCAACGCAACAGTTGCAAGCATCAGCAGCACAAGCTCCATGGTGACGGCCCACAACACAGAGAGCGAGGTGAAGACCTGCAGAATTGGAGACATGACAGGGATAATTCCCCTGTCCCTATGGGACAGTCATATAGATCAGGTGGTGACTGGTAGAACTTACGAGTTCACAAATCTCTCCACAAGATTGTTTAATGGTCAAATTAATTTAACCACCACAAGAAACACAAAAATCAAGCAACAGACCACAAATTGTGCCCCAAGTGTCACAGCACACAGACAGATTTCAGCACAAAGGAAAAATTCCACAGGTGCACCACCTGTAAAATTTTGAGGAAGCAGGAGAACTACATTACAAAATGTAATGGAACTCTCATTTTCAAAATAGACGTGGAAGAAATCTCACTGTCAATCACAAATTCTGTCTTAAAGGGGTCATGACATGAGAAACCAAATTTGCCTTGATCTTTTGGTATATAAGAGATCTATGCACTATTTAAACTTCCTGCAAGTTTCATAGCTTAAGATGTCCTCCCCATTATAAATGAAGCAATTATTTAATCAAGCTCTAAATACAGCTCGTTCTGGATCCATGGTATGAAGTGACATCACAGTACGAAGTGACGGACCAGTCGTTTGCATATGACCGCCTCCAGCGCAGGACAACTACGCCTCATTTCACATCATTGCATCGTTGTCATGCCCACATGTGTGCAGTTGACGTGCAGCGAGTGGGTCTGTTTACAAGATTGCGATGCCACGCAGATGTGCTGTTCCTGGCTGTGGACAAACTACATGTTTGAATACGCTGCCGAACGATCCAGACGTCAGGGAAAGCAGTTGGATGCAGTTTATTTGCAGCATATGCAGCCCGCCAAAGCCTCATTTGATCAGTGAGTGATGTAGAAGAGTGTGACAGGGCGCATGTTACTGAAAGAACGAGCAGAGAGAGAGAGAGCGCCTTCAAACTGTCTTGCTCTCTCTCTCTCTCTCTCTCTCTCTCTCTCTCTCTCTCTCTCCCTCTCTCTCGCATATGAATCAAAATCAACTGAGAATTGACGCTATGGTAAAAGATCGGAAGACCGAACTTGTGTAGCCTACATGTGATACAAATTTAACATTTTTGCCAAATCAATGCTGCATCTTCAAATAGGGCCTGTGCATGCATTTTGTCCGTGGTACACCCTATAATTTCATTGAAATTAGTTAAATAATGTTCAACTGTTAGCAAATTATAGGATAATTACGCAACAATAACCCATTTTCAAGTGTCCCGGCCCTCGGTAACAAATTACATTAATTCTAAATAGTTTCACACTTTACATGTGGACACGGACTGATCCATTCTTAGTTGTGGTGATGGTTAATTTTCCTCTGATTCCTCATCTGATTCTGGCTCAAACATATAGGGTTGTATCATTTCAAGAGCCATCGCCTCGCTCGCACCAATCGGCAGCACCCGCTACTATAAACAGTTCCGCGGAATCCGCACATGTTCTGACTAGGGGGCGATAAAAATGTATGCATAAGCACTGACGTTAGCCAATCATAACAGTGGGCGTTAACACTAAACTCTTAAAGGGGAAACACCTCCAAAACAGACTGTTTGAATGAGAGGATCAGAAACCGGGTGGGAAAAGGTCATAAATCACTAATTTTTTTAAGTTTTTTTGTCCAAAAACTATAGTAATAATATAATTGCACCTAAGGGAACATAATAAAACAAAACAACAAACCATGTCATGACCCCTTTAAAATGAAAGTGAGCCAATAATTGGTCTTCTACTGCCATCTGCTGGACATTATACTTATTAATAGTCCAGGGTTCCCACTCTAAACTAAATGTCAAATTCCCTGACTTTTCCCTGACTTTCACTGACTAAAAAGATGAATTTCCATGACTTATAATGAACGGCAAAACAGGCCGCTGTTTTGCGGAGCACCGAGCAGACAAAAAACAGCCACAGACAGGGTTTTAAATCCAACCAATTTCAAACTTTATTTACTTGTTCACAGATGTTTTTAGTATAACTCTAAGTTAAACACAAACATAACTTTTCTTTTTTCTTCTTTTTTTTCGTTAAATGCGTTAAATGCATTGATATTTTTCTGTACATTTTCTACAGAAATACATTTATGGTTTCTACTCTTTCATGGGTTAAATGCTCTGAAGTATTTTCTGTCATCGAGTTCATCATTCAGTCTTTTTATTTCTTCACATTTAGTTTTTGCAGACTGTCTTAGACTGTTTGACTGAGCAATGAATGTAAGATTACCTACACTTTATGCCTTTAATGCAAGGCCATCAGCAGATTGCTCCATGGCTGAGGCTGTCACAGTTTGACTCTTTGTTTTCCCCGTTTTCTTAGTGTTTTGGTTTAGTCCATTTCAGTTTTCCCGCTCCTCGTTAGTGTTTAGTTCCCTCACCTGTCTCCCTGTCATTATCAGTTCCTTTGCCCCAGCTGTGTCTTGTTCCCATAATCTGTTCTGTGTATATAAGTTCCTCCCATGCCTGTATTCCTTGTCGGTTATTGTTCCAAGTTCCTTGTCGTGCGCATTTCTCCTACCAAGAACGTGACAGAATAACCGACCCTATACCAAACTATGATGGCTGAAGTCAAGCTCCTCTCCATTTCTCAGGGTGGACGATCGGTGGAGAGGTATGTCGAAGAGTGCCTGAGTCTATACCATCAGGTGAGCTGGGGTGACTCTATGATGAATGCCTGCTTCCGGATGGGTCTGGATGATGATAAATTATTCAGATTCATCTCCCCTGATGAGTGTTACAGGTCAATTCCTGACTTTCTTAACTATATCCTAGAGTTACATGGCTCTAACTACTTTGTCGATATAGTAGACGATAGTCAAAGTCATCATCCAGTTCCCATCCGGAGGCATGTGGATACCCCGGTTCGCCTCGAACCGGCACCTTCCACATACCTCTCCAAGGGTTCAAAGTCCCCCGGTCCTGTGAACCCCGCCAAGCCTGCACTCCGTATCAGCCCAGCCATCAGATCAGTCCATGGTCGTCCAGGGCTGATTTCCAGCGTGGCTGATCTCCCGCTGATGTCAGTGCGATCGGCCAGAAAGACAGCTGCCAAGGCTAAACTTCACGTCATCTCCGTCCAGCCAGAACCCGTCCAGCCGAGCCCTGCGCCGCTGGTCCCGTCCAGCCTAGAGCTTCCTTCGCCGCTGGTCCCGTCCAGCCCTCCAGAGCTTCCTTCGCCGCTGGTCCCGTCCAGCCCTCCAGAGCTTCCTTCGCCGCTGGTCCCGTCCAGCCCTCCAGAGCTTCCTTCGCCGCTGGTCCCGTCCAGCCCTCCAGAGCTTCCTTCGCCGCTGGTCCCGTCCAGCCCTCCAGAGACCTTTTCACCCCTGGTCCTGTCCAGCACCGACTTAATAGACTTTTTCACAGAACCTTCACCGCTGGTTCCGTCCAGCCCAGCCGAGCCCTCACCGCTGGTTCCGTCCAGCCCAGCCGAGCCCTCACCGCTGGTTCCGTCCAGCCCAGCCGAGCCCGCACCGCTGGTTCACGTCCAGCCAGAGCTTCACGTCCAGCCAGAGCTTCACGTCCAGCCAGAGACCGTCCAGCCAGAGACCGTCCAGCCAGAGACCGTCCAGCCAGAGACCGTCCAGCCAGAGACCGTCCAGCCAGAGACCGTCCAGCCAGAGACCGTCCAGCCAGAGACCCACGTCAGCCGCGCCGAGCCTGCGCTTCACGTCAGCCGCATCCAGCCAGAGACTGTTCCTGAGCCGGTGGTGGTTCTCCCCAAGAAGATTTTGGGTGGGGGCTATCCCTCTCCGCCATGGTCACCCGAAGGGGTCTCTCCGCCATGGTCACCCGAAGGGGTCTCTCCGCCCTGGCTGCCCGAAGGGTCTGCACCGCCATGGCCGCCCGAAGGGTCTGCACCGCCATGGCCGCCCGAAGGGTCTGCACCGCCATGGCCGCCCGAAGGGTCTGCACCGCCATGGCCGCCCGAGGGTCCAACAGCTCCGCCCTGGACGCCCGAGGGTTCGTCTGCTCCGCCCTGGCCACGTCCTGCTCCGCCCTGGCCACGCCCACGTCCTGCTCCGCCCTGGAGGCTTCCTGCTCCAGACCACGCCCTCCTCAGCCTCCAGGGCGCCCACCCCCCCCCACCCCATTGATGTTATACGGCGCGAGGTCGCACCTTTTTGGGAGGGGGCGTACTGTCACAGTTTGACTCTTTGTTTTCCCCGTTTTCTTAGTGTTTTGGTTTAGTCCATTTCAGTTTTCCCGCTCCTCGTTAGTGTTTAGTTCCCTCACCTGTCTCCCTGTCATTATCAGTTCCTTTGCCCCAGCTGTGTCTTGTTCCCATAATCTGTTCTGTGTATATAAGTTCCTCCCATGCCTGTATTCCTTGTCGGTTATTGTTCCAAGTTCCTTGTCGTGCGCATTTCTCCTACCAAGAACGTGACAGAGGCATCCTTCTGGAGGCGTGCTCTCTTTTTCTTCAGCTCATCAATCTCATCAGAGAGAGTTTTCCTTTTCATGTTTAGTTTTTCTGCTCCTTTAAGTTTTTGTCTGTTCCTCAAGATGAAAGATGTATCGCTGACTTCAGTCTGCATCCTCAGCAAGAAAGGCCTTATTTACCACAAAGTTATCAATTCCCCCCACTGACCTCAAATGATCACACACAAGACGCTGTGCACTGTAAGTGCTTTCCTTCATGTTTTCAACCTCGATTTGTCTATTGACCGAAAAACCTCGCTCCACTGTTGCATTTCCATGCGAGAGCATTAGGAGTGCCACAACATTCCACAGTTTTTCGTACACTTTTACTCCTGCCATTGTTTCGTAGAGTAGTGTATCTACCCGACCTGTGACAGGATTGAAGTCAGTGAAATCTGCCATTCTCTTGGGCACAGTCTCATTGATGAACTTCCTGTACTGTTTGAGAATATCATCGCAATCATTTTCATCAACTTGTTTGGTCTCAGTGAGCAGTTTAAGGATGCTTTTCAACTTGTTGCTGCATGATGAATCTTTATTGCTTGCCATCCTCCTTGGATCTAGGCAATCCATGTTGCGCACAAGAGTGTACTTTAGTGGAGATTTTTCTTGTAATTTCCCTGGAAGCGTCATTAACCCTCTGGAGTCTAAGGGGTTTTTGAGGTCTGTGAGATGTTTTGACATGCCCTGACATTTGTGCTTTTTTCAGTTGCTTATAAACATATTAATGGCAAAGGTGTAATTACACTCTATTTAGCACAAATAGGGGTACCATAATATGCGAGCAACATCTATTTACATATTTGTATTTTTGAGGGAATAATGTTTATGCATGGTTATTCAAAAAACTAAAAATTAAAGTTTCTGAAATAAGGCCACAAAACACATACTTAATATGTGTCCACAAGACTTTTCACTAATGGATGTAGTTGCTTAGTGTTTTTTCTTCAAAATGATCTGAAAATCACCCTGCCTAATCATTCACATAAAACAATACATTGATTTAAATTTTTTAAAACAGTTTTTGCTTCCAAAGGCAATATGCGCAGGGGCGTGACTTGCTGTGATTCACACCTGAGAAGACAAAGACCCTGCATACTAATGAGCCTGCATACTAATGAGCCTTTCATTCAGGTGTGTCACACAAGAAAGAATGCGAGGACAAAAATAAATAAATAAATTTTATATATATATATATATATATATATAAAATACAAATATAAATGAAAGTCAAAAGCACATTTTTAGTACATAGTCATACCTGGAAACAAATCCTGTTCAAATAGGCTATATGGACCATTCTACAGAATTAGTTAGAGTTAGAAAGTTAGAGTTCTCAGAGAGGAAAAAAAAGGTATTTTTTCACAAATTTTTTATACATTCAAATTGTATAATTTCCAAGGTAAACATTTCTAGTATGCAGTTAATTCTCATACTGTATTTTCAGAAAGTTTTGGAATATATCCTCTCCTCAAATGTGTCACTAATAAAAAACAATAATATAAAGATTTTTTTTTACATCTATCTTGTCTTTTTTTTTTGTTTTTTTTTTTGTAGGCCTATAGCCTGGATTTTATCATTCATATTTCAAAGTTAAGGATTCATTAGTTTGATATAGTCTACATTGGAACAAACACTATAATAACATCTTAGATTATGAACTTATTTTTGACAAAACATTCTAACGTTATATATTTAACATATGAGCAGAAACTGGTTAACTAAAGCTTATTTGATGTCTATTTTAGAGTAAAAATCTTTATAATCTATCCCAAACTAGTCAACTAAATGTTGTCTTTCATATTTCGTCTGTAACAACAACAACAGTGCGAATTCCGTTCATTCATCACACAGAGAGAGACACGCGATTCATTTTAAAACAGTATTCGCGATTAGAACAAAGAATAAAAAACTTACTATGATCCTCGCTGGATCCATGGCTCCTCGAAGTGAAATTAATCCAGCACTTCTGAGGTAAATTATCCAGAATTATTCCTCACAGCCTCGAAAAACGACACAGACTACCGGTACATTAATCTGAACTTGGTGTTTTATCGAGCTCGTGTGGGCGTTGGCAAGTTTAATTTTTTCATATTTCTTAAGTGTGTATGACCAAAGGTGACGGAGTATTTTAAGTCTATTTTGCTGCTATGTGAAAAAAATCGCGCAAAACGCGCCGGCGCGTTTCTCGACTCCAGAGGGTTAAGCACTTTCTGCAATCCATCCTGAACTCAGACTCTCTCTTCTCTAATCTTCTGTGAAGACACCTGGGGCCTGATGTATAAACGTTGCGTACGCACAAAATGGGCATAGAAATTTGCGTACGCATTTTTCCACTCACATATCAGGATTTATAAAAAATAAACTTGGCGTAAATAAGTGCGCACCGTAAGGATGCTCTTGACCGTGCGTACGCACTCTTTTAGAAGAGTATGTGTTTTGGTGACACCAACTGGCCCAAATAGCAATAACTATTTAAAATGAAAAACTTCTAAATTATCCTATTACATCACCCAATAAATCAAATTGCATCAACCTGAATTATCATTATCAGCATTCTTAGCCAGGTGCAAATACTATTTTTTTGTAATGAATGGGCTATAAAAAGGTATGTGCGTATATAACATATCATCATAATGGATGCTCTAGCGCTGTTAGAAGACCTTGCTAATGACGCTCTACGGAGGGAGCGTGTTTTCAGAGACCGTGAAGATTTCCTTGCTCATGATGATGATTGGCTCATGAGCCGATTTCGATTCCCAAGAGCCATCCTCTTGGAATTGTGTTCTGAATTACGGCCAGTATTGGAAAGACCCTCGCGGAGAAACCACGCGCTGTGTGTTCCTGTACAAGTATTGACTACATTAGGCCACTTGGCCACTGGTACTTTCCAGCGAGAGTTGGCAGACCGATCGGGTATGTCGCAGTCATCCCTGAGCCGTGTCATGCCATATGTATGGGATGCCATTGTGGGGATGGCACCCCGATACATCCGTTTTCCTTACACGCAAGCTGAACAGGCCAACATCAAAATGCAATTTGCAGCAATCGCCGGTTTTCCCAATGTAATCGGTGCTATTGACTGCACTCATGTTGCAATAAAGGCACCATCTGAGAATGAATTTGCTTTTGTTAACCGAAAACATTTTCATTCTTTGAACGTGCAGATCATATGTGATGCGCATATGTCTCTGACAAATGTAGTTGCGAGATGGCCTGGGTCAAGTCATGATTCCTACATTTTGTCCAACAGCAGTGTAGGGAACAGACTGCAAACAGGAGCTGTGCGTGATGGATGGCTTCTTGGTAAGTCGGCAGGAATGCGCATGTACTTGTAATTGAGTAATGATGCAAATCTGTTTAAAGCATACCTTTTAAAAAGTTTTTTTCTTTAAGTATAATTATAATCTCCAATGATAAACAAACCCACAGTTATTTGAATATTTTTTTAAAGGACAATTTCACAATCAACGCAAATTTTCAGGAAACAAAACATGTTTTATAGCATTTAAAAATTAAGTGAAATGTTATATTGAATAAATATTGCCCTGGAAAAAACAAAAAGCTATCTGTGGGCTATTTTACAAGCATGTACTTTCTTTAAAGTATTCTTATAATATTGTTTATAATTGTTACCTCTGCCTAGCACTTGAAATGTTATATTTATTGTCCGATTGTATTTACAATCATTGTTTTGTTATATTTTCTTTAAAAAAATGTGTAAATGTTTTACCTCTCAGGAGACAGTGGTTATCCCCTTAGAACGTGGCTGCTAACTCCACTAACTAGACCCCAAACCGAACAAGAACGGCGTTATAACGAGAAGCATTGCCGGACGCGTTCAGTGGTCGAACGCACTATTGGTCTGCTAAAAGGACGCTGGAGGTGCTTGGATAGGTCTGGTGGCACAGTATTGTACAGCCCTACAAAGGTTTGCCGCATTGTGGTGGCTTGCGCAGTGTTGCACAACATTGCTCAAAAGAATGGTATACCTGTTCCATCGAACGCCCATACTGAAGATAATGAACCCGACCCTGGCCCTCCTAATGCAGTGCATAATGCTATGGCAATACAGCGGCGTATAAATGTAATAAATGGAATGTAAAAAGGCAAGTGAATTCAAACTTTTTATTTTTTCACAAGTTCTTTAAGTGAACCACTTATTTCTGACAAAATTGTTTTTATTTCTTTCAGTTCGGAACACACCGCATTAACAGCATGAACCATGTGACGTTGGGTCTGCATGACTTCTTCCGTTAGTACACGCCTTGAGTTACCAGCGGTCAGTGGTGGCACAAAGGATGCTGATGATGATGCACTGGATTGCGCACAGGATGGGGTTGCTTGGGCATTTGATGATGGCGGCACACTGGACGTTGGTGGAGGCACACAAGATGCCGGTGGTGGCACACAGGATGGTGGTGGAGGCACGCAGGATGGTGGTGGAGGCACACAGGATGGTGGTGGAGGCACGCAGGATGGTGGTGGAGGCACACAGGATGGTGGTGGAGGCACACAGGATGATGGTGGTGGAGGCACACAGGATGGTGGTGGAGGCACACAGGATGGCGGCGGCGGCGGTGGCACGTAGGATCTAAGCCTGCATCCCTTGTCTACCCCACTTGGACCACTCACCGGGCTTGAAGGCATTCCAGGATTAACTCTTCCTTTAATCATTAATTTTTTTTAATTAAATAATGTTTGTATTGCATATCTGTAAATGTGATGAAATAAAATTTGCACTTGATGACTTTTGTCTTTTTAAGTTACATTTTTAGCATATGAATAAACAGGAAAATGGACTATTTTAATAAACGTATATCTTAAGGGCAGCTGCATCTATTTGCATCAGAAACGAATAGCATGTTACGTAGCTTAGCAATGTTTCTAAGGTGGAAAAAGGCTGTCCTTGTAACATATGAAATATGATTTTCGAAAGTCAAGTTGCGGTCAAGTATGACACCCAGGTCTTTTACTGTAGAGGATAAAGTAACAGGGCATCCTTCTAAATTAAAGTTGTATTGTAAGGGATTTTGTGGGTAGTTTTTTGGACCAATAAGTAATACCTCTGTTTTATCTGAATTTAATAACAGGAAATTACACGTCATCCAGTATTTTATATCTTTAAGACATTCTGTCAAGTTAGATAAGTTCGTGTTTTCATCTGGCCGTGATGAAATATATAATTGAGTGTCATCAGCATAACAGTGAAAATTAATTCCATGTTTTCTTATAATATTACCAAGTGGCAGCATATACACTCACCGGCCACTTTATTAGGTACACCTGTCCAACTGCTCCTTAACACTTAATTTCTAAGCAGCCAATCACATGGCGGCAACTCAGTGCATTTAGGCATGTAGACATGGTCAAGACAATCTCCTGCAGTTCAAACCGAGCATCAGTATGGGGAAGAAAGGTGATTTGACTGACTTTGAACGTGGCATGATTGTTGGTGCCAGAAGGGCTGGTCTGAGTATTTTAGAAACTGCTAATCTACTGGGATTTTCACGCACAACCATCTCTAGGGTTTACAGAGAATGGTCCGAATAAGAAAAAACATCCAGTGAGCAGCAGTTCTGTGGGCGGAAATGCCTTGTTGATGCCAGAGGTCAGAGGAGAATGGCCAGACTGGTTCGAGCTGATAGAAGGGCAACAGTGACTCAAATAACCACCCGTTACAACCAAGGTGGGCAGAAGAGCATCTCTGAACGCACAGTACGTCGAACTTTGAGGCAGATGGGCTACAGCAGCAGAAGACCACACCGGGTGCCACTCCTTTCAGCTAAGAACAGGAAACTGAGGCTACAATTTGCACAAGCTCATCGAAATTGGACAATAGAAGATTGGAAAAACGTTGCCTGGTCTGATGAGTCTCGATTTCTGCTGCAACATTCGGATGGTAGGGTCAGAATTTGGCGTCTACAACATGAAAGCATGGATCCATCCTGCCTTGTATCAACGGTTCAGGCTGGTGGTGGTGGTGTCATGGTGTGGGGAATATTTTCTTGGCACTCTTTGGGCCCCTTGGTACCAATTGAGCATCGTTGCAACGCCACAGCCTACCTGAGTATTGTTGCTGACCATGTCCATCCCTTTATGACCACAATGTACCCAACTTCTGATGGCTACTTTCAGCAGGATAATGCGCCATGTCATAAAGCTGGAATCATCTCAGACTGGTTTCTTGAACATGACAATGAGTTCGCTGTACTCAAATGGCCTCCACAGTCACCAGATCTCAATCCAATAGAGCATCTTTGGGATGTGGTGGAACGGGAGATTCGCATCATGGATGTGCAGCCGACAAATCTGCGGCAACTGTGTGATGCCATCATGTCAATATGGACCAAACTCCCTGAGGAATGCTTCCAGCACCTTGTTGAATCTATGCCACGAAGAATTGAGGCAGTTCTGAAGGCAAAAGGGGGTCCAACCCGTTACTAGCATGGGGTACCTAATAAAGTGGCCGGTGAGTGTATATTGAGAATAGTAGAGGGCCTAAAACAGATCCTTGCGGTACTCCATAGTCTACTGACGTTATCTTTGATTTTTCCCCATTTAAACAGACAAAGTGGTAACGGTCTGATAAGTACGATCTAAACCAGCTTAATGCCTGTCCCTGAACACCAGTGTAGTTTTGTAGTCGATCCAGGATTATTTTATGATCTATAGTATCAAATGCAGCGCTAAGATCGAGTAGAACTAGTATTGAGATGCAGCCTTTGTCAGAAGCTAAAAGTAAATCATTTGTAATTTTAACTAGTGCAGTTTCTGTGCTATGATACGGTCTGAATCCTGACTGAAATTTTTCATAGCTATCATTTTCTTGCAAGAAAGAGCACAATTGGGCGGACACAACTTTTTCTAGTATTTTAGACATAAATGGAAGATTTGAAATGGGTCTGTAATTTGCTAGGTTATTTGGCGCACGTACTCGGGGTGTTATATAACTCGGGGAGTTACATGGAACTTCTCAATAGTTCTGTTCCCGGTTTCGTCCTATCACTCACCTATTTATGTATTCATGTGTGTACGTTGTTTAGTTTATTTAAATGTATGATTTAGTTAATAAAACTTGTACATAATATGTATTTTTGTTTGCAATACGGAGTCCCTTTATGATTTTGATTTAGCTACATGCTCAAAGCGCTGTACAATTACAAGCTAAGAAATAATTATTCTTCTGTGGCCATGGAAGGTACCTTTTTCTTAGAATAAATGAATAATCAAAGAGTTCGTTGGACGAACTGATTAATTGATTGTAATTTTAATTCAGCCACATCAAGTTAATTCAAATAACTGACCCAAATATTCATAATTAATCATAAAAAGTTGTTGATTATTAATATTCCAAAGAGCTGATTCGTTACAATACGTTAACTTAGCTCGTTCGGATCTTTACCACGTATTAACCCTCTGGGGTCTGAAATCACGCCGGCGTGATTTGCTCGCTTTTTTTCTTATCAGTGCAAAAGAGACTCAAAATACTCGGTTGATTTTGATCTTACATATAAGTGTTGTACATCATAAGATTCTGTTAAGTGTCTATTATTTTTCTGTATACTCACAATAAAAACAAAGTGTTGTGCTTTTTGTCAAATAAAGAAAAATAAACATGATGCGATTTTTGCCTTCTCTCTGTCAGTGCAGTCCATTCTGAAACGCATCCGAAACTGAACTCATAACTCAGAAAATACTTGTCATACAGGCACGAGATATTTTTCTTTATGAAGCTTGAATTCTCTTCTTTTCAATGAAGTAATTTATATAAAAAACAAATATTCTCAGTTTATGTAATCTGTATGAAAAGAGAGTGATGTCAGTGTTGTACATCATAAGATTCTGTTAAAGGGATACTTCAGGATTTAGCATTAAGCTTTGTATCAGTAGAAAACCTGTAGTATTTTCGAATTACCGTGCTTTCCTTCCTCATATCCCCCTGAGACGAGAGATTTATGTATTTTTTGTATGAAAAAAAATCCTCCGATGACGCAAAAATCGTCATTTTGCGTCATCTGAGGATTTTTTGGCCAGAGGCTAAAGACTACAGCCAGTAGAAGCTGCAGTTCAGCATGTTTTCAACTCGCCCATAGAGGGTAGAATCTCTCAGTCACATAATTATCAAATAGTGTCAGGCTGTCAGCTATTGTTGTGTTTTCTGTGGAGTTTTGTTATTTTTTATTATTATTTATTTATTTTTTACATGTTTAATTCAAATGTGTACATTAAACTAAAGTTACAACTGTTATAAGGAACGTTTTGAGGTTAGTAGCCTAATGGTGTAGTGCCTCTTTAAGAGATGAGTGTGCTGTGGAACATGTGACCGGAGTTCACTGTGTGAAAAGGAAGCGCGATTCATTGAATCTATAATGACTTCAACCCGGTGTGCAGCCACTTGGTGAGCTCTCTTAATTTTAACTGCTTTGAATGTCTGCTTTATCATGTACGCTTCATGTTGTCTGCCATCACCATGCTATGTTGTTGTACTGTGTTTGTGTCCATTTCACGTTAAAAATAATGCTATATGCTCCGGTAGATCTAAACAGTCTAACGTTAGTTGACTGATATTTATATATCACTATCTATGCTTCAAAGTTATACGTTGACGAGGTAACCGTGAGACAAAGCTAACATTTAGACTTACTTAGAACATCGCTATACTAGACGCGTCCAGTTGTTTACTTTATTTGAATTTATAAATGTTTGAAGTATGAATCGCGGAACGGTATTTAATGTGAGTAATGTTATTCTTCCTGGTTTGCCGTGGAGCATTCTGGGAAATGTAGTTTCTTGCTTGCAGAGGTTTGGTAGGATGGGAGTATGGTGTATAATGTAAAGTGTGAAACGTGTATATAATAATTGTGAAATTTATTATTATTATTATTATAGCATATTAATATTGTTATATAATTAGTATTTTTTGATTAATGTTATTTATTGTTGATTATTATTATTATTATTATTATTATTATTATTATTGGGTTATTGAGTTATGTTTGTATTAGTATACACATGAAAATTTAAATGTTGTATTCTTCTTATCTTCTCAGGTTTATTACCTGGTTATTTATTGGTGAAAAAAAAAAAAAAAAAAGAAAAGTGAAAAAGAAAAACCTGAGTAATATCCTTTTGTACACTGGGTTGCCCTTTCCGTGGGGAGAACACGGAACAGTAATGATTTCCATTACACGAGAGTAGATGTTAAAACTTCATGCTGATTTGTACTCGGCTTTCGCCAAGATAAGTAACACTAAGACGTAGCTTTACAGTAAACTATGCTTCTCCATCCATTTACGCTTCTTTCCATATGAGGGTGTGACTCCCCTTCTGTCCGGCGTTAACGGCTGCAGTGTACTTGGCGCGTTAGCACACACGACGGCTGCAACTACAGTGTGGTCTCCCTAGTGGACCAACACGACAACCGTCTGGATTGAGCCGAGTAGGGGACATCTCTAGGGTCTTCAAGTGGGCACCTTCCGTCCTCAGTGTTTCGTCGACTAGCCCACGACACCTCAAGAGGGCTCGACAGTGACTCTGGCGTCCCAGAGTCACCCCCCTCCGTCCCCCACTCAACTCAGCCCAGCTTACTGACCTCTACATCCCTCCTGCTGCTGAGACCTAACCACAATCTCACTATCTCTCCGCAACCCAACCATACGCGCCAACCCGATTGACTAAGGCTGTCGAGCCCCACTGGTGCGTTAAAGCAGTTACAGTGGCAACGGTTCCGTATGGCATACCACCTACCGCAAAACACAATATCTGCCCAACCACCCGTCATTCTATACTATACAACCTATACAAATTGAATAGTATACTATACAACCTATACTACACAACCTATACAAATAAACCAACAGACTCTTCAAGTTTTTCAAGAATTCTACGAAACCGTAGCGTGGCGGCCTGTACCTTGCCAGCTAGAATCTTTCCGTCTCAACCACAGCCAGTTGCTGCTCCTTTCTGCTGCTTCAGATAAGTTCTTTACTGTGCGACGCAACTCTTGGCCGCTGAATCCGACGTCTCTGAGGAACCGGGTTGTAGAGTGTGCCACAAAACCTCGACAACCCACTTCCACTGGATAAACCTGGACTCTCCATCCTCGCTGTTCTGCTTCAGTGGCCAAATGAGCATACCGCAGTTTCTTCCTCTCATATGCCTCATCTACAGCATCCTCCCATGGCACTGTCAACTCTATCAGTTGAACAATGCGTGCTGATCCAGACCACAAAACAATGTCTGGTCGTAGGTTAGTGGTGGCAATCTCAGGTGGAAAAATAAGCCGTTGATCAAGATCAGCCAGCATCTTCCAGTCCCTAGCAGCTTCCAGTTGTCCTGGCCGAGAATTGGTGTTAACACCTTTTCTTGGTGGTTGCTCGCCTGGGCGGAGGAATGTTGTCTTCTGCGTGTAATGTTTTGCTAGAACATGCGGCAACTTATTGGTCATACTACGCTTGCCTTCCAATGCTAAAGCCAAACATCTCAGTACTTGGTCATGGCGCCAAGTAAACCGACCTTGGCTAAGAGCCACCTTACATCCTGTCAAAATGTGCCTTAATGTGGCAGGTGATGAACACAAAGGACAAGAGGGATCCTCTCCTACCCAGAGGTTTAGGTTCTGCGGTGATGGGAGAACATCATATGTTGACCTAATAAGGAAACTGATCCTACTCTCTTCCATTGACCAAAGGTCTTGCCAGCCCATTTTGCGTTGTTCCACACTCTCCCATCTCATCCACTCTCCCTGCTTAGCCTGGGAAATGGCCTTTATACTCCTCATCCTCTCCTCCTGCTTTCGCACCTCGTTGACTACCAGCTTCCTCCTTTGAGCTGGACCTGCCTTGTGCCATTTAGGGGGAGCTAAACTGAGCCCAAAACCCCCTCTTCCATGCTGTACCTGTCCCACGATATCCCCTATTTGAAGGTCAGCCTTTGCCTCTACTACTGATTTCTTTGCTGACCACTTTCTACCAGTTTTTAACACAGGGGCTGCCTCCCTTACACATTTGTCACGTGACTCTACTAATGTCATTTCCAGTCTGACCTTGGCACACTTAAACTCCTCGGTTAAAGCAGAGACTGGCAGCTGCAATATTCCTTTACTATAAAGTCCCACTCTGCTGAGGCAGCGTGGAACTCCCAACCATTTCCTGATGTATGAACTTATTAACGCTTCCAGCTTATCCACTGTTGTCAAAGAAACCTCGTACACAGTCAGTGGCCACAGCAACCTCGGCAGTAGACCAAACTGAAAGCACCAGAGTTTTAGTTTGCCTGGTAGAGCACAGCTGTTTATGCTCTTCAACCCTTCCACTGCTTGTCGTCTAACTTCTCCCACTCGAACTGTGTCCTTTAGATCTCCATCTACGGAACTCCATTAGGCCCTGGAGATGATGAAGCCCTTGCCTTTCTCACAGCCTGCTCTACCTCTTTCCACTTAGGTGCACAGACCTCCATTTGGTATTCTGGTGGGTTGATAGGTGGTATGTCTGATGGAATTGACATATGCTCGTGCCTTTTTGCATCTGTATGCGTTTCCTCCAAATATCTCTCTAGCTCAACTCTAGATGCTTTTAAAGTGCCATTCTTCTCACTGGTGAATAACTTCTTTACGAATTTGAATGGGTCTTTATAGAAATTAGCCCTCGCACGTTCCTTCTTTTTGTAGCGTTTCCGTAGACGCTCAGCTCTGCGTAATGTTGCCAGCTTATCTTTTATGTCCCTTTGTAAGAGATTGAGTCCCTCCTTCTGACTTTGTTCTGCTCTTTTCCATTGCTTCCTCAGCTGTCTCCTTTCTCTAACTAACCCTTCAATTTTCTGCTGCCGTCTAGACATTCCAGGAGCAGTTTGTACTTTTTCCTTCCTTTTTTCCACACCAAACCTCTCACTTCCATATGCGTAAATGATGTCCCCAAATTTATCCAGCTTCTTTTCAACTGTACCAGTTAATCTTTCCAATGCAAAGCATAGATCTGTGTTTACCGTATCCCATGCAGTTTTCTCACAAGCTCTTGGCCATCTAACTCCAGGCCTATGCCCGTTGAGGTTCTTTTCTCTCTTATGCTGGTTAGTCTGACCGGTTTCACAAGTCTGAATATGTTCATCACTATCTGTGCAAGCCCTCCTCTCCTCTATGACAGGGGTGCTGATATCCTGCGAGCTGTGGTTTGCTTCCTGTCGCTGGATTTCATTCGACTGACTTGACTGACTTCGTAAGAAGTACTGATCAATGCGAGGCCCTTGTCCCTTCTCCCTCAAGCATTTCATTTTCCCTTGATGAACCTTCAAACCCCTGACCGTTGTCGCCTTGCTCCAGCCACAGACACAAACCTGGAGTTCAATGACTTTACTAACTGCAGATCTTGAACTAGTCTTACTCGCCATACTCATATCCGTTTCCATTCCTAAGTCGTTAACCATGTTGTCCAACATCGAGTCATCTTCCGCCCCCGCTCTCGCAGACTCTAGGGGTAATAAACCAACGGCCCGAGAGCGTTAAGCCAAGTTTGCCACTGGCTTATCAGCATTGACCAGTGAAGGAGCACCAAGGGAAGAGGAACAGGCCGAATAGACCCCTCTGTTGTATAGCGCCTTGGTCAGTGCAGGAAAGGAAGATGGATTCGGCAGAATTAGTGGCCTTGAAAGGAAAGCGCTCAACAGCACAGAGCTCTTTCAGCAAGAGAGCCAAAAAGCTGTCCCTCACTATAGACCTCCTAGAAAAAAGGGTGCTTATTGACGAGATCAGAGTACTTGGTGTGGACTTTGGAAAGCTGCACGACACTGGACTCGAGTATGTAGATGCTCTAGGAGAAGTGGATGGCGAAAAAGAAAAAACAGAAAAAGAAGTGGCTCATGTAGAAGAGAAAATGGCGACGTGTCTTGCCACCTATACAGAAACGCTCCGGCTCGCTAAGGAGATGTTATGGTCTAAATTCGCCTATGTCGACCTTAAATTGTACGCCGATGGTGCAGAGGAAAAATGTACTGAAGTGGAGGACACCGATGTGAAGGAGTTGTCGGAGGACGACTTTCAAGTCCTGAGAGAGGGCCTGGTGGAGAGAATCAAAATGCTTGAGCAGAAGGTGGTTGAATGGGAAAGTCTTGTCCCTGGAGCCAAGACAACAGTGTACAAGCAGCAGCTATACAAGCTGGTCAACAGACTGCATGACTGGGTACGGAGCTGGCAAAAGTTGAAGCGGGTAGAAGAGGTCGATGGGAGAGATGAGAATGAAGAAGCAGGTTCTGATGAAGAGCATAGCGAGTCCGGTGAGGGACCCACTAGAGCTGGCATGCAGCCCCAAATTCCCAGTGTAAGACCTGCATCCAATACTGGAGCTGCTGCGTTTCCATATGCACCACCACAAAGCATCCCTGGCCTGCATCCCGGGGCGTACGGCTTCAGACCACAGATCAGTCTTGAAAGAACACGCCTGCCCAAGTTCTCGGGAGACATGACCGACTACTATCGGTGGAAGGCTGAGTGGGAAGAGCTGGAACAGCTGGGGAACCCACTGAGGACGGCTGGTGTTACAAGGTTTCACCTCCTGGCAAGTCTCGGTGACAGGGTGAAGAAAGACTTGGTTCTGTCTAGCTGTGCATCGGCGGATGAAATGTTCAGGCGCCTCGACAACCGCTTCGGGAACAAGGCGAAAATCGTCCTGAAGATATCTGAGGAGGTTCAGGGCCTACCCCCCGTAAAGGGAGAGAACCCTAGGAAAGCAATTGAGCTGATTCAAGCAGTGGAGCAGGCCCTAAGTAACCTTGTGATCCTGGGAGAAGAGGAGGTTATAAAGAACCGTTGGGTAGCGCAGTCCCTTGAATGCAAGCTACCAAGTGCTCTGAAGGAGAAATGGATTGCGCACAAGACTGAGCCTGTGAATGGGTTTGCTCCACATAACCACTTCGACTGCTTACTGCGCTTCTTGAAGAAGCAGGAGGTGATCCTGGAGGAGCTGGATCAGCTGGAGGCAGGCCCTAGAGAGGGAAGCTCCTCAGTGAAAGGCCCTGCAAACAAACCAGAAGGAGTCGTCAAGAAAGCGTTCTCCAAAGCTACCTTAGGCCGAAGAGAGTCTCAGTCGAAGCCACGCTTGAGCTCGTGCACTGCCTGTGCTGATGAGACACACGCTGGCAGGCTGTTTGTCTGCAAAGTCTTCAGGGAGTTGGATCTCCAGGGGAGAAAGGCCCATCTAAAGACCCATGGGATATGCAGTCAGTGCCTTTGCTTCCACCTAAAGGATGGCCGTTGCAACCCGAAGTTCCTCTGCAGTAAAATGGACTGCCGCAAAGAAGAGCCTCACCACTATCTGCTCTGCTCCAGGTACATCGCTCGAGCAAAGGATGTTGGTAGCGAGGTGCAAGGTACCAAAAGAGTGGAGAGAAAAGGCCTCGGGCTGACTAGCAAGCAAGAAGAGCTTCTGGCGAAAGTCACTCCGGAATTAAGAGCAGAATTCAGGACGGCATTTTCCAACAAAGCCTCAACTACGATCTGCACTACTGGAGGTGGACTGAAAGAGTACCCAGTTATAATGATGTTACTGGAAGTGACAACTAACTCAGGCCAGCTGATAGGTACTCTTATTGACCTTGCCTCTGACACCAACTATATAACAAACAACGCTGCCCAGCGCCTTGGACTGATTGGTGAGCGCATTAAGTTAATTGTCCACGGAATAGGAGGGATGAAAACGACAGTCGTAACCAAGAGGTACTCCCTGCGACTAAGAGTGAAGACCATCAAGGGGATGGTAATGGAACACAAACTGCTCTGCTACGGCCTGGAGAATATTGCGGAGATAAGTCGGCCTGTTACTCCGCAACAACTCCAAAAGATCTTTCCTGACGTCACTGCAGAAGAGCTGGTCCGTCCTGAGAACAATCTTCTGATCAGCCACAGGGAAGGTCGTCTAGTTCCACAGCCGTTCAAGTTGGAGGGAGATCTAGTTCTCTGGGACGGCCCATTGGGGAAAACTGTTGGCGGTACTCACCCTGATCTCTTTGAGGTGGTCGACCTTATGCTGCACCAGTCTGAAACTCACTTTGCAAGGTCTATGAGAACATCCTCAAAGGTGTACAAGGAGGTTCTTGTGGACTCCAAAGGCTTGAGTGAGGATCCAATGACAATGGAAGAAGTGATCCTCAGCAGCACCACTGTCACGAATAAGGAGGTGTTTGATTGTTCAGGTGGGATAGTATTGGAGCAGCATGTGACCCAAAATGCGGGAGCTGCAAGTGCAGCAAGTGTCCTCCGGGAGGCAAAGAGATGACCCTTGGAGAAGAAAGGGACTTAGAAAAGATAAAGGACTGCCTCTCTTATGTGCTAGCGGACAAACACAGCAATGCCCCACACTGGGATGCGGCCTACCCATGGAAAGTAAGCCCAGCGATTCTGCCGGATAACCGCCGAGCGGTAGAAGCAACCTTCAAGAACACCGAGGCTCGGCTGGCGAGAGAACCTGTGTGGAAAGAGGCATATGGAGAGCAGATCCGTGAGATGGTATCAAGAGGAGCAGCCATCGAGCTCACGAAGGAAGTGATCAAAGGCTGGAACGGCCCAATCTGGTACATCAGTCATCTGGTTGCCCCAAATCCTCATTCTAGCTCAACACCAGTGAGGATAGTCTGGAACAGTAGCCAGGAGTTCAGAGGATTGAGCCTGAACAACCTCCTGCACAAAGGCCCTGATGTCCTCAACCCGATCCGAGGTGTCCTGCTTAGATTCAGGAGCAGATTGCATGCTGCCCTTGGCGATGTTAAGAAAATGTATAATTCAGTGTGGCTGAAGGACGAGGAGGTCCACCTCCATCGATTCCTCTGGAGGGATAACCCCGAAGATGAAATCGGTGTGTTTGCCGTTGTCAGAGTGAACATCGGCGACAAACCTGCTGGATGCATCGCTCAGGTTGCCATGAGAGAGACGGCAAACCTGCCACAGTTTACATCCATGGTTAAAGAGCGTCGGATCCTGACAGAGGACTGCTATGTGGACGACATCTTGACGTCGCATGATGATCTCCAAACCCTGATTAGGATGACCGAAGGAGTGGAAGAGATCCTAAAAGCAGGTGGCTTCTCCCTCAAGCCCTGGGTCCTGACAGGCCAAAGTGGGAGGAGTGTAAAACCCACTGACCCCAGCAATGTCAGGTCAACAGAGCCCAAGACTCTGATACTCCCCAACCAGATGCGGGACGAGGAAAACAAGGCATTGGGATTGGGATATGAACCTGAATCTGACAAACTCCGTGTGCTGACGTCAGTGAACTTCTCAAGGAGGCGAGGAAAGATGAGGACTGGTCTGGATCTACGAGAGGATGAGATAAGAGGCAGCACCCCCGACCCTCTGACCCGACGCATGCTGCTGAGTCAGATTGCAGGGTTCTATGACCCCATCGGTCTGGCCTCACCTGCCAAGCAACGAGGAGTGATGCTCGTAAGAGAGTCCTTTCAGGAAGCAGGAAGAGACCATCCCTCTAACGACACCTGGGACGATCCTCTTTCGCCACGTCTTCGAGAGGCTGCAATAAAACTCTTTGAGCAATATGTGAGGCTTGGCCAACTTAGATTTGACAGGAGTCTCACACCCCTTGGAGCCATAGGTTGCCCAATGGGTATCACGTTTTCCGATGGTAGTGAAGCTTCCTACGGAGCCGTTCTTTACCTACGGTGGGAGACAGAAAATGGAGTCGTAGTGAAGCTGGTTGAATCAAAGGCCAAGCTCACCCCTCTAGACCAGAAAGGTGATGTAATTAAAGCAGAGCTGTGTGGGGCTGTCTTTGCATCCCGCCTGAAGACGTACTTCGAGAAGCACTGCTACATCAAGGTCGATCGGTGGATCCATTTTGTCGATAGTCAGACAATCCTGGGAGCCATCCAGAAGGATAGTTATGGCTATCAGACATTTTTTGCAAACCGTATTGGAGAAATCCAAAAGGCCGGATCAGTAGAGAGTTGGAGGTGGGTCGAAGGAAGACAGAACGTCGCCGACCTCATCACAAGAGAGGCATCTCCTGAGGAGCTTGCTGAAGGATCAGTCTGGCAGGAAGGCCCAGAATTTTTAAAGTTGCCTGAATCAGATTGGCCTGTGAAAACTGCCAGAGAGATCAACCCCTCTGTTATTGAGGAGATCGGGGGACTTCGAAGGAAGGCGTTCTCAGCACTGGGGACAGCAGGAGCCCAGCCCAGGAAATGGTCAGGCCCAACCAGTGTTGCACTTGTGCGCCTTGTGGACCCCCGAAGGTTCAGTTCACTGGCACGGTTATGCGGGACCGTCGCTTGGGTGAGACAAGCAGTAGAAATCTGTCTAGGTAACAGCCAGGCCCCAGTTCGGTCAAAGTGGGAGGCAAGACCATACCTGTCTGTGGAAAAAAGAGCAACAGCTTTTGAAGATCTAGCTCTCGAAGCTCAAGATGGTGTTGAGTTCCGGGACACAACCCTAGATCGCCTGGTTGTTCAGAAGGAGGAAAAGACAGGACTCTTGCTCTGCGGAGGGAGAATCCAACGTTGGAATGAGGATAGAGTGGCTGTACCGCTAATCCCATGCCAGTCGTGGCTTGCAACCCTGCTGGCCAGGGAGGCACATGAAGAAAATCATGAAGGTGTTGCCTCTACCCTCCTACGGACAAGAAAGAAAGCCTGGATCATGCAGGGACGAAGAACAGTTAAGAAGGTGCTGAACAACTGTGTCACCTGCAGAAAGCAAAGAGCCAAGATGTGTCAGCAAGTAATGAGTGATCTCCCTCAAGAGCGTACCAAAAGAGCAAGTCCATTCGAGTATACAACCCTCGACCTTTTTGGCCCCTTCGAGGTGAAAGACGCTGTTAAAAGGAGGACAAGTAAGAAGGTCTGGGGTATTGTTTTCTGTTGTATGGCCTCGAGAGCCGTCCATGCGGACCTCACCGATGACCAGTCGGCAGAAAGCTTCCTCCAAGCATACTCCCGCTTTGTTGCTCTGAGGGGGCATCCAAGGAAACTATGGTCCGACAGGGGCACCAACTTCGTTGGCGCCAAGTCGGCTCTGAGTGAGCTGTATAAAAATCTGGCTTGCTTGCAGGTTACGTCCATAGAAGATGTAGCCGCTAAGAACAGAACTGAGTGGAAGTGGGATTTTCACCCTGCAGACGCACCCCACAGGAACGGAGCTGCGGAGGCTGCTGTGAAGCTTTTGAAGAGGGCACTCATGAGCCTCGGAGGAGTTACAGAGTCTCTCACATGGGGGGAGCTCCAAACTCTGTTCTATCAGGCAGCCAACCTGACAAACGAACGCCCAATCGATGCCAGAGCTCAAGAACAGGAAGACTCAATCGAGTACTTAACACCCAACTCCCTCATATTGGGTCGAGCATCGCTTGGAGGAGACACCAGCGGGCTTGACTTAGAGACCCATTCCTGGCGTCGTCTAAGGGCTATTCAAATTGGAGTGGACCGGTTCTGGGCAAAGTGGAGGGAACTAGCTGGCCCAAATCTGTTCATTCGACATAAGTGGCACCGGACAGAGAGGAACGTCAAAGTCGGCGATCTCGTCTGGATTGCTGACCCAAATGCTTTGAGAGGTCAGTTTCGTTTGGGCCGGATTCTGACAGCTTATCCTGACAGTAAAGGAATTGTCAGAGATGCTGACATAGCAACATGTGCGGGCCTTCCTGGTTCCCTGGTGGGTGCCCGAAAGAAGAGGAGTCCTCCACTGCCCATGACAGTTATCAGAAGAGACGTGAGAAGACTGGTGGTCCTTCTCCCGGTGGAGGACGAAACTCAGCCACCATGACACCCGCCTCTTCCTGAAACCCCCTGTCACCCTGTAACCGCCCTTACCCCTGTTGGCTGGTTGGTGTAAGCCTAGCGCTGCCACCATGCCTATCACATTGCACATACATGAAGAAGCAAGAGCATGCACATCCCATACTTCGCATACCCGGGCAGTACACCATACACCTGCCAGGGATGTGATTGACTTAGACATTGGACTAAGCTGCTCGTCCATCGACTGTGCCTTCATCAGACACTTACACATAGACATTGTGCAAAGCTAAGGGCTTTCTTGAAAAAAAAAAAAAAAGAGAAAAAGGGTGTCACTAAGAGGGGTTCTTTGAGTGATTTTGGTAAGTTCCCTGGATCATAAGATCAGGAACTTAAGTGGGAGGTGTTGTGTTTTCTGTGGAGTTTTGTTATTTTTTATTATTATTTATTTATTTTTTACATGTTTAATTCAAATGTGTACATTAAACTAAAGTTACAACTGTTATAAGGAACGTTTTGAGGTTAGTAGCCTAATGGTGTAGTGCCTCTTTAAGAGATGAGTGTGCTGTGGAACATGTGACCGGAGTTCACTGTGTGAAAAGGAAGCGCGATTCATTGAATCTATAATGACTTCAACCCGGTGTGCAGCCACTTGGTGAGCTCTCTTAATTTTAACTGCTTTGAATGTCTGCTTTATCATGTACGCTTCATGTTGTCTGCCATCACCATGCTATGTTGTTGTACTGTGTTTGTGTCCATTTCACGTTAAAAATAATGCTATATGCTCCGGTAGATCTAAACAGTCTAACGTTAGTTGACTGATATTTATATATCACTATCTATGCTTCAAAGTTATACGTTGACGAGGTAACCGTGAGACAAAGCTAACATTTAGACTTACTTAGAACATCGCTATACTAGACGCGTCCAGTTGTTTACTTTATTTGAATTTATAAATGTTTGAAGTATGAATCGCGGAACGGTATTTAATGTGAGTAATGTTATTCTTCCTGGTTTGCCGTGGAGCATTCTGGGAAATGTAGTTTCTTGCTTGCAGAGGTTTGGTAGGATGGGAGTATGGTGTATAATGTAAAGTGTGAAACGTGTATATAATAATTGTGAAATGTATTATTATTATTATAGCATATTAATATTGTTATATAATTAGTATTTTTTGATTAATGTTATTTATTGTTGATTATTATTATTATTATTATTATTATTATTGGGTTATTGAGTTATATTTGTATTAGTATACACATGAAAATTGAAATGTTGTATTCTTCTTATCTTCTCAGGTTTATTACCTGGTTATTTATTGGTGAAAAAAAAAATAAACAAAGAAAAGTGAAAAAGAAAAACCTGAGTAATATCCTTTTGTACACTGGGTTGCCCTTTCCGTGGGGAGAACACGGAACAGCTATCTTTTATTTGGAAGCTAACCTAGCAGGCGCTTGTTCTGTGGAGAAAGCGTCCTCTTACATCCTCTTTTTCCCGGACATGTCCAGCCTCGAGATCGTCCAAAATGTAAGGGATTCAGCTTTTGATTTCTGCAGTCGCCATTCATTGTTTAACGTTACATGCACACCTTTTGTTTCAATCTAACTGACTTTCTTCCGATTGGTGAATCTGAATGTAGTGTTTACATGAACGCTAAACAAGTAATCGGTTGATGTGCATTTTAACATTGCTAAGAAAATTCCCGCTCCTCCGTAATAGAGACCGGTGCGTCTCACAGGTGTCGCTCATCAGTAATCATGCCACCGGCCTCGCACCGTTCTCCCGCGGCCCTCAGTCTTGTCCTGCTCGCCTCAGTAAACATGATGAATGGCGACTGTAGAACGGAAAAGCCGAATCCCGGATATTTTGAGCGATCTCGTAATCCCGGGCAGACTCATCACGGAGACTAACTAGTTGTCTAGCCTGCGCTCTGTTACCGGTAGGCGTGGCCTCCTAGGGCAGCGAAGCAAGTGCATTCTGGGAGTTGTTGTCTTTCATCCATATGAGCCAAAAATACATTTTCTGGCTTTTCTCAGTCTAGAAGGCTCCAAATTAAAAAATAATTTCACATTTCTTCTACATAAATGACCCATTTTAAATACACATCCATCTTTCCAGAGCTGAAGTATCCCTTTAACTGTCTATTATTTTTCTGTATACTCACAATAAAAACAAAGTGTTGTGCTTTTTGTCAAATAAAGAAAAATAAACATGATGCGATTTTTGCCTTCTCTCGGTCAGTGCAGTCCATTCTGAAACGTGTCCGAAACTGAACTCATAACTCAGAAAATACTTGTCATACAGGCACGAGACAAATATTCTCAGTTTATGTAATCTGTATGAAAAGAGAGTGATGTCAGTATTTTTTCACTCAGCTCATTATACCTGATTACGCGTTAATGTGACCACGCCCATGGAGAGCGCGCGCTATTCAAACGCAAATGTTGAGGCAAGCCATGACAACGCCCACATCAGCTGGATAAAACATCCAGTTCAATAATAATCTTGCACTTACCTCATCTTGCTGCGCTGTGTAGGATTGAAAATAATCCAAGATATTTGAAATGAACAAAGACATATGCTTTACTGTGTTCCACCTCTTGTTTCAACCACAAGGACCATTTGGAGTTCCCAAAGACACAGAGGGGCTGATAGTGATCAAGGCCTGTAGGCCAAGATGTTTGTACTTTGGGGGTCAAAGAATTGTCACACCTTTAGAACAATGGGGGAAATGTAATTATCTGATTGGTCAGTTTGAATGTCTCACATTTGGGTTTTAGTCACATGGTCAGGGAAAGGATAAAACAAGATTGAATCTTTTGCTCTCTCTCTCTCATGCTCTGGCGCTCTGATTCTCTGGGTCCCTCTTGGGACTCTCTGTATCTCTCTCTCTCTCTCTCTCTCTCTCTCTCTCTCTCTCTCTCTCTCTCTCTTTCTATCTATCTCTCAGGTAACATTTTACATACATGCTGGGTACAATTAATTATATAACATCATCTCATACAATGATTATGTAACTATTTTAAGTGTAACCATAACCATATTTTGTCATTAAACCTTGTCAATTACAAATAACGTGCTAACTAGTTTTGATTTGGTATTGACTTTGAAGTGCTACCTATTGTAATACAATATTGTCACTCATATAGCAACGCTCTCCCACATATTAAGCTATTGGAACTGCGCTTATTTCCGTCGTTGGTATAAGTGGCAGTGGGTGGAATAGACTAGAAATGTACAGTTTTCTACCATCTTGCTGATAATATTTCTTTAGTCATTCGGCAGTCTTGCAGCTTGAACCCCTGCAGGAAATCCACCCTTACACTAGCCATTACATCACTCAAAATAGTTGGGGACCATTCTCCACCCTATGCCGGGATACGTGCACAAGGTGCCATCAAGTGTGGCCCGATCTGTGATCCTGAAGGCTTTTCATCCTCCACCACATTTGTCAGCTGATCAAGAGAAGCTTCATTTACTATGCCCTGTCCGAGGCTTTAAGGCCTATGTAAATAGGTCCTCGGGCTGGAGGAAGTCGAACCAGCTTGTGTGTTTTGGGTCACCTAAGAAGGGTTCCCCTTATAAGGCGTGCGATTGGCAAAATATGAGGAAAAGAAAATGACAATGTCTCTTTATTCTCTTATTTATTTATGCAGGGTGAATAGATACAGACCAAGGACCAGAAAAAAAAACTACACCTAAAAAGATATTATTTAACATTCTAGATTTAATACTTTATCAAAACACTTTTGAGTCACATATGATATTCATGGGTCCGGTCTGTCTCAGTGCTGAAACTCTTTATACAAGGTTACATTTGTAGACTTTTATCTATTGCAAATTTCAAACACAGATTAGTCTTGGTTAGTCCAGATTAGACTATACATTCATATATTAATGAATCTTCAAGATTTTCCTCTCAGAGTTATTGAAATCACATTCTGCAAAGCTCCTGTTATCTTAAGGGAAACAGTAGGAAACCACTGAAAGTGTTGGGGTTATTCTGCTCATCACGTATCCTCCTGCCAGACACAAGTCTCACATAGATAACATCTCCAACTTCCAGGATCAACACAACTCCATTAGAAGAGGCTAACGTTCCCTGAGCCTGATCATCATGTGCTACAACCACAATTTCTCCATTCTTAACTATGTGTGCAGTTGCTGAAGTTCCACTAAAACCATATATAGAGAATCTGAACATGTACGCTCCTTTCAGTGGGGCTGTGAAAATACCTAAATCAAATAACAAAAGATACAGAATCAGCTGTTTCCTGTATGATTGTTTAATTATCAAACATACTTTGTAATAGTTTAGAGAGGTGGCAGATAATTTAATTCTCTTATCCACATTATACACAACTGCAGAGGTCTGAATTGAGCAGAAGGGTTTTCATTACTATAAACTGAGTTTTAAGATTAATTTCATTGATAATTACCTGTGATTGGGTTGTAGGCGTTCCCTATGTTTGTGAAGACGTTCCTGTAGGTTAGTGTGATTTCAGTGGTAAAAGGACCAATATATCCACCGCCAGATTGCATCATCAGTCCAGCTGAAAAAGCTATTTCTCTGTCTGTTATTGAAAAACATAAGCAATATTGTGATATATTACTCTATTACACTGAGAATGTATACATTGCATTTTACATCATTCAAGCAGTTTCACCTCTATTTTCCTTTCTCAACTCCACTTGTCTCAGAGTAAGATTTGATATTTCTGTGAAGGAATAAAGATTCTGTTAAATAACATTTACACACTGATTATTGTAATAGATAACACAATTTACACAGTATACACTAAACTTTACACTAACATTTACACTATGCAATGTATTGCATTGGTGTTTTACTCTTGATAATCATTGATAAAAGAGTGAATGTTTTGGTGAGGTACCATCATTTTTCTTGTTCATCTCTTCCAGGATAAACGTCTGTTGTTCCCTCAGTTGCGTCTCTAAAGCTCTGATGTTTGTTTTCTGCTCTGTATCTGCGGCGGTCAGTTCTCTGATGTTTGTTTTCTGCTCTGTAACTGTGGCGGTCAGTTCTCTGATGTTTGTTTTCTGCTCTGTAACTGTGGCGGTCAGTTCTCTGATGTTTGTTTTCTGCTCTGTAACTGTGGCGGTCAGTTCTCTGATGTGTGTTTTCTGCTCTGTAACTGTGGCGGTCAGTTCTCTGATGTTTGCTTTCTGTTCTGTAACTGTGGCGGTCAGTTCTCTCAGTGCTGCATGGATGTCAGTGAAGCACAGATGGTAGTTTTGTTGGCTGTCAGTTGAAGCTTCATCTCTCAAAGTGTCTGTTTGCGGTGGATTCTGTCCTCCATCCTCAGATCTGAGCTGTTGACTGATCTCATTCTCATCGAGTCCTCCATCTACCTGATGCTGTACGACACACACAAAGGTTTCCAACAGCAGCAGTAAACACACTAAACCCTTCATTCTTCACTGATGTTTGTTTCCAGCTCTTGCTCTGTCATCTTCACAGCCTCTCATGTTCCTTTTATAGTGCCCTGATTTACTGTCTTTGTACTTGATTTATATTGCTCTAGATAAATAAGTAGTTCAAGTTAATCGTTAATCATATCATATAATCAAAGGGATGTTCCGGGTTCAGTAGATGTTTATCTCTATTCACAACATTTGTTGATCTCAACAGAAAATAACTTTGACTCGTTTCTGTTTTATTTATTTATTTGTTTATATATATATATATATATATATATATATATATATATATATTAGTGGTGGGGCGTTATCGGCGTTAACGTGAGACTTATCGCGCGATGAAAAAAATATCGCCGTTAATCTATTCTCAAAATTGGGTTGGGAGCTGGGTCTATACTACGCAAGCTATGATGACTTTCACCTTGATATTTTAGCGTCAAACTAAAATGTAGTACATTTACATTTAAATGTAAACGAGCTGCTTTGCTTTGCGTTGCTTGAAAAGCTTGCGCGCCAACGTTCATCAGGGTTTCTGCACACTTTGAATTTAAATGTAAGGCTTTTTAAGACTCGAAGAAATGGTTAATTTAACTGTTATATAAACTTAATATCACATTTGCTATTGTGGACGGGAAAACGGCCCTCTTGCTGATGTGATATTGTATGATAACAACATAATATGATATATAGTCTATAAGACAAAAACTCGGGACATGTCAAACTGCACACGTCACGCAGTGAAAGCACGAGACACAAAAGCGATGTCACCTCACAGTGCCTCGTACATCGTTAAAACAATGATTACAATAGCATCATAGACAATATTCATCGCACACCACTACGCACTATGACTACCCACATAAAGAATTAATAGAACTTTTAAATGCGGACGGACGGGACTCGACGCGCTGCGACTCATGTTGCTTTAAGCGCATCATTCTGCGCTCGGGATGCGCATAAGCGCTTTGTGCTGCACTGTATTGGAGCATTTCATATCATAATACTTTTTTGCACGCCTTTCTGTTTTTTTTATCTTGTTTTATGAATGTATTTTACAACAACACAAAGAGCAATGTGTAACGTTTTATCAAATTTATTAGTACTGTAGCAACATTGGGTATTGCATTAAATTAGCTCAAATTATATATAGGGAATTCTAATAATTAATCATGAATGATTAATATATTGCATATTACAGTTAAATTATCGAAGTTACAAATAAAATAGATCGATTGTATACATGAATGATCTCCACAATGAGTTATGGTTCGTCATTAATATATCAATAGTCTCATTACAGATCGATTATATGAGATAAGTTTTAAAGGAATTAATTTAGTTATCAAACAATCTGTCTGTCCAGCAAACGGCCGTAAGATTAACTTATCAATTTCCCAACAAAAATTGTCTCTTTCTTATAATTCCAAAAAGCATTTTTCTGGCCATGAAAAATCACCTTCTTGTTATTATAAAATTTAGGTTACTGAAATAGTAACACATTGTAAAGCTTTGTAGCTAGATCAAACATTTCATTGACTTTGTAAAAATGAGCATTTCAGAAGCAATCAAGAATATAATGGTTTTAATAAAATGAAACTACAGATAAAGAATTCTACATTTAAACGCGGGATACATGTATGTACAGTAAACAGTAAACTAACGCGACAGACGAATAACAAACGGGAGTGAGAGAGAGATTGAGTGAGAGAGATTGAGAGGGAGAGAGAGAAAGAAGAGATGGCAAAAATCATCTAGACATTTGAACCTTTAAGAGACAACACCGAAAAACACAATCTTAATGTTCTAGCATCTCGGTAATTCAAATATACTTGCATGGTTCTCATGTGTCTGAGTTCTGCTGCGCATGTGAGCGGCTGGTCTTTGTGTGTTCTGTTCAGGGCTTGACATTAACACCCGCCAACCCGCCAAATGCGGGTGGATTTAGCTCGTGGCGGGTAACACAGTCACTTCAACTAGCCACTTTGGCGGGTTGAATAATTGTAGTCTTTTCAAAAGGTATCTGAAATAAGCACACTGGCTGCGTGGCGTGCGCGTCTCAGCTGCGTGGTGTGTCCGTTTTTATTTCGGCTCCCATGTTAACAGGTTAGAACTTGCACACTGCCTGCGTGACGCGCGTCTCGAGCCGCGCCGAAAACGCGTGCATGCTAGAAAAAAAAAACGACGCCTATTTCTCACATGACACGCAAGCCTGTTGGAAGCGTTTCCAGGCTAAATAGAATAGGAAAATGTGTCATTTTGACACGAACACATATTAATAAATGGCATTTTTATGTTTGAAAGTCCATAGGTTTTGGCAAATGCAGATATAATTTTTTAAAAATCAAATATTGCACCTGTCAATACAGACCGAAATATTCTGCTAGCCTATTTTGCCGTCTATACTGCCGACATTGTCTTTGCTGTATCAGTAGTAGGCTATATATTTATGTTTATATAAACATGTATAAAATGTATATATATATAGGCTATATATGTCCCGAATCCCGAGATAGCCCTCCCTGTACGTTACCAGCAGACACCAGTCAGACACGTTTCTGGTGTGCAAAGACACAGAAAACGCCACGCTGCTGACACGCAACAGAAACGACACGCAGCCAGTGTGTCGCCGGCCTAACATCGTTGGACGCCGGTGGAGCTATGTGGTGTCCGAACCATGACATGCATTTTTCGTTTCGAGACTGATACTTTCCATTGCAACTTGTAACAAAGAATTTCCCATCGGGGCTCAATAAAGTAATTCTGATTCTGATATTTAAACAGACAGTGTTTCTAATGCTAAAGGTTTTTTCAGTTTAGTTTTTTATATTTTTTATTAATCTTCTACATCCACGCACCACTTTTATTAAAGGGTACCTATCATGGAATTTTGAAAATTACCTTTCATGTAGTGTGTAACATAGATCTAAGTGAATTAAAACATCCTGCAAATTTTTAAATATGAAAGTTCACCGTATACAAAGTTATTGTCTCTCAAAAGTAAGAGCCGACTCTGAGTCGTTGATATGAATCGATAGACGAACGATGCATTTTCTCTAACTTTCGTACGTCACTTGTACAAGTTATTTGAATAAGATACGCCCACTCATTGCGCTCGTACTCGTAGAAGCCAGGGAGACGTGAAAACATAATGGCGACGAGACGCTGTGTTTTGAAGTGCGACGCAAAAGCAAAATTTTTTCATCTGCCCAGAGACGAGCATTTGAAGAATCAGTGGCTACAGTTCATATATACAACTACCGGTATACCACAGATGTATAGCCCGACGTTATTGCTGTGTTCGCGTCATTTTGAAGATGATTGCTTCACAAACATAAATGCTTTCAAATATGGATTCGCGAGCCGGCTGATATTGAAGGAAGGCTCAGTACCAAGTCTATTTGGATCAGCTTCCTCCTCCGAATCACAACCTGTAAGTATTATTAATATTATAAATTGTTGCTTTTATGTTTTATGTAGCATGCTCAATAATGATTTTGTGTGTTGTGTACGCACAGCGCAGCTTCTAGGTCTTCAATGTCAATTGTATTGAAATATGTGCAGGGCTCTCAAGTGTCACGCATTGAGCGTGACAGTCACTCATTTCGGTCTTTTGTCACGCTCTCCCGCCACACATTGTATTTCTCACGCTGAAAAACTATTTGTGATATATTTAATATGCCGCAGCGCCCAAAACTCTGGCCGCGCCGCTCTAACTGTGGAACCGGCAAGAATCAAGCGCGTCTCCTCTGGTGTTGTTCGTCTGGTGTTGTTAGCCAATCAGAAAATAGCACTATTGTATCTGGGTAAGATTTATCGCAACAACCAATGACACCCCGTCGGCTCGGTGTCACTCCTTTGGGCTATGGTAGCTAACATATCACCGCAGATTAGCGTCACGCAAAGGCGGGGTTTGGAAAAATGACTCGCTAAACGATTCATATGGGAGTCGGTGAGCAAATCAGGTAAAAATAAATGCATATTATAAGACAACAAAAGTGTTTTTTGTCATTTCATGCTTGTAAAACTGTTGTTGGGGACTCCCAGAACAATATTAGGAACATTTTAAATGCCATAATAGGTACCCTTTAAGCTATGTCTTTATCTTAATACATGGTTTTGTAAAAAAAAAAAAAAAAGTGCTTTACACACAACCTTATCAGAGCTAATGATAATGACCTGTATTGTTATACATAGGCTAGTCTTGATTTGGGTGTGTACAGTGGTTTTACATTTAAAAGGGTTGTAAACTAGTTCAAGTAAATTTTAGCACGCCATAGTCAACTTTAATCAGGTAATTTCACAACAACAAAAATGTGGCTAGTAAAAATGCGGTGTGGCTAGTAACTTTGGAAAACCACTAGCCACATTGGCTAGTGAGCAAAAAAGTTAATGTCAAGCCAGACATTAGAACCATGCCAGGCTCCAGAACCATGAAATGTGTAAAAGAATGCACATTACTGCATTCTGCTATCGGAATTCGGCTCCGTTAGATTGAGAGAATTACAGAGCTATCAAACATGTCACAGAAATACATAGAAATACAGAGTTACGTACGATATGCATATTATAAGCATTTAGTTCCTTCAAAGCAAGTTGTTCAAGCAAACGTCATACATGAAGTGAATATAAACCGAGAAGCACACAGGAGTATTATGAAAACATGACATGCTTATATTCTAAGTTTAATTTTCAAAGTTCGTGTTGTGTATGCGTTAATGTGTGTGTATGTGATTGTCCTTCAGAGTTCGGGCTGTCCTTCCCCCCCCCCCTCTCAAAAAAGAAAATTTATAAAAACATTTCGGATCAATAAAATTAAGAAATAACTGCAGAAAGGCCACACTGCAGACAGCTCAAAACCTCACAACACCCGCCCCTGTCGGTGATTGGTTGGAACACTGTTTATTTTGGTTTTGAGTGGTGGTGTACCCTTTTTTGTTTTTGTGTGCAGATCTCAGAGCCTAGGCTGCCTACAGAGACACGTTTTTTTTTGGCAGCCTGCTTATGAGGCGGGCAGCTAGCGGATCGTTAGGAAAGATTAGATGAATGTGATCATTTATGTTTGGGCCTGAAATCGCTGATACAACCTTTAAGGGCTACATGATTACTTACTACAAGTATATTATTGACGTCGCCATGACTACTGTCCAAGCCGTTCACCGAGCGGACCTCAGTGGACAGTAAATACAAGTAGTCCGTGTCTGCGCTGTCCATGTACTGTTACAAACTGGAGTATAACCGAGCCTTAAGGCCATCAAAACCAGAGTGGTTAGAGGCACAGAGGGGGCTGGCGGCATATTTAGGTTTTTTTTATGACAGCTCCACAAAAAAAAGACAAGGGATGGCCTTCTGAAAAGGTTTTCCTGGCCTGGGATGGCTGCTGAGATAGATAAATGAGTAAGCACTGCAATTGAAGAAAACAGTATTACTGCAACCTTCTTTTGAACCAGAATTTTCAGACTGTAGGATTGAGTAGTTGATTCCATTACTTGTGAACTCATACGAAGCCCATTGAAAAACCTTTTTGGATTGCTGCATTCACACTTAAAGAGCATATTGCAGGTAAAAAAAAAAATCTAAATTAATATATAACCTTGTATGAAAATACCATATGAAAAGTTAATGCAGGATATAAAATGTTTTAAAACGACACAAGGGCACTAATTTAGTAGATAAAGTGAGCGTTTCTGGGACTGCTCGTAAAAACGGCTTTTTTTTCAACATCGCGTCATTTTACGTCACGACAGGGAGTCTAGCCTCGGCTCAGAGTAGGCTGGTAAGAGCTGTCGTGAGTCAGTGTGGTTTCGGTAGTTTTTGTATTTTAATTTGTCATCGTCATGGTAAATTATTGTGTTTGTGGAGGTTGCACAAACTCTGGCCTGTCAGGACATCGAGTCCACAGGTTTCTATAACAAGAAAAATGACGGTATCTTTCGTGCCTGGTGCGGTTTGTGCAGGTGAAGAGACGGGATTTCTCTTCCGCATCGGCTTCGAAAAACGCGGTCGTGTGTAGCGTTCACTTCAGATCGGAGGATTATCATCCCGGCGAAATGATGGAGTTTAACATGTGATGCCGAAGCAAGAATATTGATCGTCTTATACTGTACCAATGGCATCAAATAGTCTGATATAGGTAGTCATACCCTTAATAGAGGCAACTTGTAATTGAAAAACAAAATTACTAGGTTGTTTAAATATTCAAATCTTTAATTTTCTGTTTATGTTATAACCCAGGTGAAAAATATGTATTAAAAATGTACTTTGGTATGTTTTTAGTACAATACAAACACACTCAAGTATAGTTTTTATACATTTAATAGTATATATTTACCCTAAACATACTCATGTCTGCTGTCCTGATATAAGATGCTAATAATCTGTACAATATTGTGAGAACAGTGTATATCGTTAGCGAACGTGTATATATCTTAAGTTATAAGCCAACACTGGTCTCTCTCACCAAGACACCTCTCCTGTTCTCCACTGGTTCTCCTCACACCACAACTCAATTTGTCTCTGACCGTTCTGTCTAACATTAATCCTGGCCTTTCCCTGCTCTCTTGGCAGTATAGCAGGCTCATAATTGTACGGCTGTGGTCCGTCATACGAGTAAATATTTCCTCAGCGTCCGAAATATCATTGCGATCCATTGTTTTCCTGTTGTCTGAATCGACCGCTCTCCCGCCCGTAACGTCATGCCTGCCTGTAGGCTGCCACGCCCATTTTCAGACGCGGAAGTAAAATTTTCTCACAAAAACGTCTCCAGAAGCTTCTGTAGTGTATACATTTTAAAGAAAATATAGTTCCTACATTATTTTTCTATACATTGACTCGTTGGGTCCTCTAACCTGCAATATGCCCTTTAATGCGACACTTGAAGTGACAAAATACCATTAATTTCAATGCAGAGTGGCTGATTTCCGGCGACACAACATTCATTCTATGCAAATGAAGAGCGACTTTCGGGAGGGACAACCATTAGGAGTGAAGTCATTCTCCTCTCAGCCCCTGAAGTGCATTGACGGAAAGATGGAGGGAAGATTGATCCTTGTGGTTAGTAATTTGCACCCACGTACAGGAACAATTATAAAAAGAACTAGAAAAAGTTCGTCGAGACAAACTTTAAGTTGGCTTGTGAAAGTTTGGACCAATACGTTTGAAGAAGTTTAAAGAAGTTTAAAGTTTAATTAGTTTATAGTTTAGTAAGAAAGAAAGAAAGATAGATTAGTTAAAAAGAAAGAAAGAAAAAAAGATTAGTAAGAAAGAAAGAAAGATAGATTAGTTAGAAAGAAAGAAAGAAAGATAGATAGATTAGTTAGAAAGAAAGATAGATTATTAAGAAATAAAGAAAGAAAGAAATATAGATAAGTTAGAAAGAAAGAAAGATATATTAGTTAGAAAAAAGAAAGAAAAAGATTAGTAAGAAAGAAAGAAAGATAGATTAGTTAGAAAGAAAAAAGGAAAGAAAGATAGATTAGTAAGAAAGAAAGAAAGAAAGAAAGAAAGATAAATTAGTAAGAAAGAAAAAAGATTGATTAGTAAGAAAGATAGAAAGATAGATAGATTAGTTAGAAAGAAAGAAAAAAAGATTAGTGAGAAAGAAAGATAGATTAGTTAGAAAGAAAGAAAGAAAGAGATTAGTTAGAAAGAAAAAGAAAGATAGATTAGTTAGAAAGAAAGAGATAGATTAGTTAGAAAGAAAGAAAGAAAGAAAGAAAGAAAGAAAGTTAATTAAAAAGAAAGAAAGAAAGATAGATTAGGTAGAAAGAAAGATAGAAAGATAGATAGATTAGTTAGAAAGAAAGAAAGAAAGAAAGATAGATAGATAGATTAGTTAGAAAGAAAGAAAAAAAGATTAGTTAGAAAGAAAGAAAGAAAGTTAGATTAGTTAGAAAAAAAGAAAGAAAAAAGATTAGTAAGAAAGAAAGAAAGATAGATTAGTTAGAAAGAAAGAAAGATAGATTAGTTAGAAAGAAAGAAAGTAAGAAAGAAAGTTAATTAAAAAGAAAGAAAGAAAGATAGATTAGGTAGAAAGAAAGATAGAAAGATAGATAGATTAGTTAGAAAGAAAGAAAGAAAGATAGATAGATTAGTTAGAAAGAAAGAAAAAAAGATTAGTTAGAAAGAAAGAAAGAAAGAAAGTTAGATTAGTTAGAAAAAAAGAAAGAAAAAAGATTAGTAAGAAAGAAAGAAAGATAGATTAGTTAGAAAGAAAAAAGGAAAGAAAGATAGATTAGTAAGAAAGAAAGAAAGATAAATTAGTAAGAAAGAAAGAAAGATTGATTAGTAAGAAAGATAGAAAGATAGATAGATTAGTTAGAAAGAAAGAAAGAAAAAAAGATTAGTGAGAAAGAAAGATAGATTAGTTATAAAGAAAGAAAGAAAGAGATTAGTTAGAAAGAAAAAAAGATAGATTAGTTAGAAAGAAAGAAAGATAGATTAGTTAGAAAGAAAGAAAGAAAGTTAATTAAAAAGAAAGAAAGAAAGATTAGTTAGAAAGATAGATTAGTTAGAAAGAAAGAAAGAAAAATGATTAGTAAGAAAGAAAGATAGATTAGTTAGAAAGAAAGAAAGAAAGAAAGAAAGAAAGAAATATAGATAAGTTAGAAAGAAAGAAAGATAGATTAGTTAGAAAGAAAGAAAAAAAGATTAGTTAGAAAGAAAGAAAGAAAGAAAGATAGATTAGTTAGAAAAAAAGAAAGAAAAAAAGATTAGTAAGAAAGAAAGATAGATAGATTAGTTAGAAAGAAAAAAGATACATTTGTTAGAATGAAAGAAAGATAGATTAGTTAGAAAGAAAGAAAGAAAGAATGATAGATTGGTTAGTAAGAAAGAAAGAAAGAAAGAAAGAAAGAACGATAGATTAGTTAGAAAGAAAGATAGATTAGTTAGAAAGAAAGATAGATTAGTTAGAAAGAAAGATAGATAGATTAGTTAGAAAGAAAGAAAGATAGATTAGTTAGAAAGAAAGATAGATAGATTAGTTAGAAAGATTAGTTACAAAGAAAGAAAGATAGATAGATTAGTTAGAAAGAAAGATAGATTATTTAGAAAGAAAGAAAGATAGATTAGTTAGAAAGAAAGAAAGAAAGATTAGTTAGAAAGAAAAAAGATAGATTAGTTAGAAAGAAAGAAAAAAGAAAGTAAGAAAGAAAGTAAGATTGGTTAGAAAGAAAGATAGATTAGTTAGAAAGACAGAAAGATTAGTTAGAATGAAAGAAAGATAGAGTAGTTAGATAGATTAGTTAGAAAGAAAGAAAGATAGATTAGTTAGAAAGAAAGATTAGTTAGAAAGAAAGAAAGATAGATTAGTTAGAAAGAAAGAAAGATTAGTTAGAAAGAAAAAGATAGATTAGTTAGAAAGAAAGAAAGATAGATTAGTTAGAAAGAAAAAAATAGATTAGTTGGAAAGAAAGAAAGAAAGAAAGATTGGTTAGAAAGAAAGAAAGATAGATTAGTTAGAAAGAAAGAAAGAAAGAAAGAAAGAAAGATTTGTTAGAAGGAAAGCAAGATAGATTTGTTAGAAGGAAAGAAAGATAGATTAGTTAGAAAGAAAGAAAGATAGATTAGTTAGAAAGAAAAAAATAGATTAGTTGGAAAGAAAGAAAGAAAGAAAGATTGGTTAGAAAGAAAGAAAGATAGATTAGTTAGAAAGAAAGAAAGATAGATTAGTTAGAAAGAAAAAAATAGATTAGTTGGAAAGAAAGAAAGAAAGAAAGATTGGTTAGAAAGAAAGAAAGATAGATTAGTTAGAAAGAAAGAAAGAAAGAAAGAAAGAAAGAAAGAAAGATTTGTTAGAAGGAAAGCAAGATAGATTTGTTAGAAGGAAAGAAAGATAGATTAGTTAGAAAGAAAGAAAGAAACATTAGTTAGAAAGAAAGATAGATTAGTTAGAAAGAAAGAAAGATTAGTTAGAAAGAAATATAGATTAGTTAGAAAGAAAGATAGATAGATTAGTTAGAAAGAAAAAAGATAGATTAGTTAGAAAGAAAGAAAGAGATTTGTTAGAATGAAGGAAAGATAGATTAGTTAGAAAGAAAGAAAGAAAGATAGATTAGTTAGAAAGAAAGATAGTTTAGTCAAAAAGAAAAGATGGATTAGTTAGAAAGAAAGAAAAATAGATTTGTTAGAATAAAAGATAGATTAGTTAAAAAGAAAGAAAGAGATAGATTAGTTAGAAAGAAAGATAGATAGATTAGTTAGAAAGAAAGATAGTTTAGTCAAAAAGAAAAGATGGATTAGTTAGAAAGAAAGAAAAATAGATTTGTTAGAATAAAAGATAGATTAGTTAAAAAGAAAGAAAGATAGATAGATTAGTTAGAAAGAAAGATAGATAGATTAGTTAGAAAGAAAGAAAGATAGATTAGTTAGAAAGAAAGAAAGAAAGATTAGTTAGAAAGAAAGAAAGATAGATTAGTTAGAAAGAAAGAAAGATTAGTTAGAAAGAAAAAGATAGATTAGTTAGAAAGAAAGAAAGATAGATTAGTTAGAAAGAAAAAAAATAGATTAGTTGGAAAGAAAGAAAGAAAGAAAGATTGGTTAGAAAGAAAGAAAGATAGATTAGTTAGAAAGAAAGAAAGAAAGAAAGAAAGAAAGAAAGAAAGAAAGAAAGATTTGTTAGAAGGAAAGCAAGATAGATTTGTTAGAAGGAAAGAAAGATAGATTAGTTAGAAAGAAAGAAAGAAACATTAGTTAGAAAGAAAGATAGATTAGTTAGAAAGAAAGATAGATAGATTAGTTAGAAAGAAAGAAAGAAAGATTAGTTAGAAAGAAAGAAAGATAGATTAGTTAGAAAGAAAGAAAGATTAGTTAGAAAGAAAAAGATAGATTAGTTAGAAAGAAAGAAAGATTAGTTAGAAAGAAAAAAAATAGATTAGTTGGAAAGAAAGAAAAAGAAAGAAAGAAAGAAAGATTAGTTAGTTAGAAAGAAAGTTAGATTAGTTAGAAAGATAGATTAGTTAGAAAGAAAGATAGATTAGTTAGAATGAAAGAAAGATAGAGTAGTTAGAAAGAAAGAAAGATAGAGTAGTTAGAAAGAAAGAAAGATAGATTAGTTAGAAAGAAAGATAGATAAGTTAGAAAGAAAGATAGATTAGTAAGAAAGAAAGATTAGTTAGAATGAAAGAAAGATAGAGTAGTTAGAAAGAAAGAAAGATAGATTAGTTAGAAAGAAAGATAGATAAGTTAGAAAGAAAGATAGATTAGTTAGAAAGATAGAAAGATAGATAAATTAGTTAGAAAGAAAGATAGATTAGTCAAAAAGAAAAGATGGATTAGTTAGAAAGAAAGAAAAATAGATTTGTTAGAATAAAAGATAGATTAGTTAAAAAGAAAGAAAGATAGATAGATTAGTTAGAAAGAAAAAAGATAGATTAGTTAGAAAGAAAGAAAGAGATTTGTTAGAATGAAGGAAAGATAGATTAGTTAGAAAGAAAGAAAGATAGATAGATTAGTTAGAAAGAAAGATAGATTAGTCAAAACGAAAAGATGGATTAGTTAGAAAGAAAGAAAGATAGATAGATTAGTTAGAAAGAAAGTTAGATTAGTTAGAAAGAAAGAAAGATAGATTAGTTAGAAAGATAGATAGATTAGTTAGAAAGAAAGATAAATAGATTAGTTAGAAAGAAAGATAGATTAGTTAGAAAGAAAGATAGATTAGTTAGAATGAAAGAAAGATAGAGTAGTTAGAAAGAAAGAAAGATAGATTAGTTAGCAAGAAAGATAGATTAGTTAGAATGAAAGAAAGATAGAGTAGTTAGAAAGAAAGAAAGATTAGTTAGAAAGAAAGATAGATTAGTTAGAAAGAAAGATAGATAGATTAGTTAGAAAGAAAGATAGATTAGTAAGAAATAAAGAAAGATAGATTAGTTAGAAAGAAAAAAGGAAAGAAAGATAGATTAGTAAGAAAGAAAGAAAGAAAGATAAATTAGTAAGAAAGAAAAAAGATTGATTAGTAAGAAAGATAGAAAGATAGATAGATTAGTTAGAAAGAAAGAAAAAAAGATTAGTGAGAAAGAAAGATAGATTAGTTAGAAAGAAAGAAAGAGATTAGTTAGAAAGAAAAAGAAAGATAGATTAGTTAGAAAGAAAGAAAGATAGAAAGAAAGAAAGAAAGAAAGAAAGTTAATTAAAAAGAAAGAAAGAAAGATAGATTAGGTAGAAAGAAAGAAAGAAAGATAGATTAGTTAGAAAGAAAGAAAAAAGATTAGTTAGAAAGAAAGAAAGAAAGATAGATTAGTTAGAAAAAAAGAAAGAAAAAAGATTAGTAAGAAAGAAAGATAGATTAGTTAGAAAGAAAAAAGGAAAGAAAGATAGATTAGTAAGAAAGAAAGAAAGAAAGATAAATTAGTAAGAAAGAAAGAAAGATTGATTAGTAAGAAAGATAGATAGATTAGTTAGAAAGAAAGAAAGAAAAAAAGATTAGTGAGAAAGAAAAATAGATTAGTTAGAAAGAAAGAAAGAAAGATAGATTAGTTAGAAAGAAAGAAAGATAGATTAGTTAGAACGAAAGAAAGAAAGTTAATTAAAAAGAAAGAAAGAAAGATAGATTAGGTAGAAAGAAAGATAGAAAGATAGATAGATTAGTTAGAAAGAAAGAAAGAAAGTTAATTAAAAAGAAAGAAAGAAAGATTAGTTAGAAAGATAGATTAGTTAGAAAGAAAGAAAGAATGAAAGAGAAAGAAAGAAAGAAAGAAATATAGATAAGTTAGAAAGAAAGAAAGATAGATTAGTTAGAAAGAAAGAAAAAAAGATTAGTTAGAAAGAAAGAAAGAAAGATAGATTAGTTAGAAAAAAAGAAAGAAAAAAAGATTAGTAAGAAAGAAAGAAAGATAGATTAGTTAGAAAGAAAAAAGGAAAGAAAGATAGATTAGTAAGAAAGAAAGAAAGAAAGATAGATTAGTGAGAAAGATAGATTAGTTAGAAAGAAAGAAAGAAAAAAAGATTAGTGAGAAAGAAAGATAGATTAGTTAGAAAGAAAGAAAGAAAGAGATTAGTTAGAAAGAAAAAGTAAGATAGATTAGTTAGAAAGAAAGAAAGATAGATAGTTTAGTTAGAAAGAAAGAAAAATAGATTTGTTAGAATAAAAGATAGATTAGTTAAAAAGAAAGAAAGATAGATAGATTAGTTAGAAAGAAAAAAGATAGATTAGTTAGAAAGAAAGAAAGAGATTTGTTAGAATGAAGGAAAGATAGATTAGTTAGAAAGAAAGAAAGATAGATAGATTAGTTAGAAAGAAAGATAGATTAGTCAAAACGAAAAGATGGATTAGTTAGAAAGAAAGAAAAATAGATTTGTTAGAATAAAAGATAGATTAGTTAAAAAGAAAGAAAGATAGATAGATTAGTTAGAAAGAAAGTTAGATTAGTTAGAAAGAAAGATAGATTAGAAAGAAAGATAGATAGATAGATTAGTTAGAAAGAAAGATAAATAGATTAGTTAGAAAGAAAGAAAGAAAGATAGATTAGTTAGTTAGAAAGAAAGTTAGATTAGTTAGAAAGAAAGATAGATTAGTTAGAATGAAAGAAAGATAGAGTAGTTAGAAAGAAAGAAAGATAGATTAGTTAGCAAGAAAGCTAGATTAGTTAGAATGAAAGAAAGATAGAGTAGTTAGAAAGAAAGAAAGATTAGTTAGAAAGAAAGATAGATTAGTAGAAAGAAAGATAGATAGATTAGTTAGAAAGAAAGATAGATTAGTTAGAATGAAAGAAAGATAGAGTAGTTAGAAAGAAAGAAAGATAGATTAGTTAGAAAGAAAGTTCGATTAGTTAGAAAGAAAGAAAGATAGATTAGAAAGAAAGATAGATAGATAGATTAGTTAGAAAGAAAGATAAATAGATTTGTTAGAAAGAAAGAAAGATAGATTAGTTAGTTAGAAAGAAAGTTAGATTAGTTAGAAAGATAGATTAGTTAGAATGAAAGAAAGATAGAGTAGTTAGAAAGAAAGAAAGATAGATTAGTTAGAAAGAAAGATAGATAAGTTAGAAAGAAAGATATATAGATTAGTTAGAAAGAAAGATAGATTAGTTAGAAAGAAAGATAGATTAGTTAGAATGAAAGAAAGATAGAGTAGTTAGAAAGAAAGAAAGATTAGTTAGAAAGAAAGATAGATTAGTTAGAAAGAAAGATAGATTAGTTAGAAAGAAAGATAGATTAGTTAGAAAGAAAGATAGATTAGTTAGAATGAAAGAAAGATAGAGTAGTTAGAAAGAAAGAAAGATAGATTAGTTAGAAAGAAAGATAGATTAGTTAGAATGAAAGAAAGATAGAGTAGTTAGAAAGAAAAAAGATAGATCAGTTAGAAAGAAAGATAGATTAGTTAGAAAGAAAAAAGATAGATTAGTTAGAATGAAAGAAAAAATAGATTAGTTAGAAAGAAAGAAAGAAAGAGATGTATAGATAGAAAGAGAGATAGATAGTTGAAAGAGATAGATGGATAGATAGATAGATAGATAGATAGATAGATAGATAGATAGATAGATAATAAGTTTATTAGTACATATAGAATGGTAGTTTAATTGAGTCTAGGGCTTCAGGGAGTTTAGATTTGAGTTTATTTGGTGTCCACTGCTGGGCCACCGTAGTCTTGGCTCAATTTGAACTGTTGCAATGAAAGTCAATGGGATTTTTATGATTTTTCATATTAATTTTTAAGAAATCTGAAAGTCAAATCAGTTTGAAAAGATATAGCACGCCGAGTCAGAACAGTCTGAAGGTCTGACCCGAGTTTGGAGTTTGTAGAGTTAAAGCTCTAGGACGAGTTAGAGTCAGAATTTTTTGGGTAAGAAAAATAAGAAGAAGAATAATAACTAGAAAAAGTTCGTCGAGACAAACTTTAAGTTGGCTTGTGAAAGTTTGGACCAATAAGTTTGAAGAAGTTTAAAGAAGTTTAAAGTTTAATTAGTTTATAGTTTAGTAAGAAAGAAAGAAAGATAGATTAGTTAAAAAGAAAGAAAAAAAGATTAGTAAGAAAGAAAGAAAGATAGATTAGTTAGAAAGAAAGAAAGAAAGAAAGATAGATAGATTAGTTAGAAAGAAAGATAGATTAGTAAGAAATAAAGAAAGAAAGAAATATAGATAAGTTAGAAAGAAAGAAAGATATATTAGTTAGAAAAAAAGAAAGAAAAAAAGATTAGTAAGAAAGAAAGAAAGATAGATTAGTTAGAAAGAAAAAAGGAAAGAAAGATAGATTAGTAAGAAAGAAAGAAAGAAAGATAAATTAGTAAGAAAGAAAAAAGATTGATTAGTAAGAAAGATAGAAAGATAGATAGCTTAGTTAGAAAGAAAGAAAAAAAGATTAGTGAGAAAGAAAGATAGATTAGTTAGAAAGAAAGAAAGAGATTAGTTAGAAAGAAAAAGAAAGATAGATTAGTTAGAAAGAAAGAAAGATAGATTAGTTAGAAAGAAAGATAGAAAGATAGATAGATTAGTTAGAAAGAAAGAAAGAAAGATAGATTAGGTAGAAAGAAAGATAGAAAGATAGATAGATTAGTTAGAAAGAAAGAAAGAAAGATAGATAGATTAGTTAGAAAGAAAGAAAAAAAGATTAGTTAGAAAGAAAGAAAAAAAGATTAGTTAGAAAGAAAGAAAGATAGATTAGTTAGAAAAAAAGAAAGAAAAAAGATTAGTAAGAAAGAAAGAAAGATAGATTAGTTAGAAAGAAAAAAGGAAAGAAAGATAGATTAGTAAGAAAGAAAGAAAGAAAGATAAATTAGTAAGAAAGAAAGAAAGATTGATTAGTAAGAAAGATAGAAAGATAGATAGATTAGTTAGAAAGAAAGAAAGAAAAAAAGATTAGTGAGAAAGATAGATTAGTTATAAAGAAAGAAAGAAAGAGATTAGTTAGAAAGAAAAAGAAAGATAGATTAGTTAGAAAGAAAGAAAGATAGATTAGTTAGAAAGAAAGAAAGAAAGAAAGAAAGTTAATTAAAAAGAAAGAAAGAAAGATAGATTAGGTAGAAAGAAAGATAGAAAGATAGATAGATTAGTTAGAAAGAAAGAAAGAAAGAAAGAATGAAAGAAAGAATGAAAGAAAGAAAGAAAGAAAGTAAGAAAGAAAGAAATATAGATAAG